>JALBCR010002949.1:0-32964 GCA_030710515.1 Abscondita cerata
GGGTATCATTTACAATTCTAACAGCAGGTAGTCTCAGCAGGGGTTATCTTATAGAAGGACTGTAGAATGAATCATTACACTAAGCACGTTTTAGAAAATAGGTAATTTACGTTGCTTACTTAATTTTTTCTTTAAAGAATATATTTGAAGGTATCGCTAATTAAACACCATAGCTCGATTAATTATCGAATCAAAATTTTGTTTAGGAAATGTTTACAAAATAAAATTAGAAATAATTTTGATTTAAAAACGTCTACAAGCAATAACTTTTAAATTAAATCAAAAACTAAACATGGTTATTTGGGTTGACTGATTATTACTTATTTTTAAATAAATCTAACCTACTAATTATTGTAAGTTATTAAAAAAAAATCATTAAACTCTCTATTCATAATATTTAGTCCTTACAAAATGTATATTTTATGACGTTTCATTTTTTTCTGTAGTTAATATAAAAAGTGAAAATAAAAACTAAGGCAATTCTTATTGTCAACGTATATATTTAGTTTTTGACAAGAATTTATTACATAATTATAATTAAGATACCAAGTTATAGTTTAAAATTAAATGAAAACTTTTTTTAAATAAAGGTATTACTATATAAATAAATATAAGAAATCAATAATGGGTGTGACCTCCATTATTATTGATACATTCTTGGAGGCGTCTGCTCATTGACGCTATCAAGGTATCAATATAATTAATATTAATCGTTTCCCATGCGGTATCAATGGCTGCAATTAGTGCATTACGGTTTACTGGTATAAAATTTGGCCCTTGTTGTCTTCGGATAACAGCAAGTATTCGAGCCCAAACATTTTCGATAATGTTAAAATCTGGGCTTTTGCTGGCCAGGGTAACAGCTCCAAGTTATTTGCTTGTATCCAATTGCGCACAACCCGCGAAGTATGAATAGGGGCGTTGTCCTTTAACAACAAAAATACATTATGAAAATGTTAATTCAACAGATCCTGAACTATTTTTGGAGAAAGTATAGTGAAATAAGAATACTTACTTGTTGGAAAATATAATCTTTGTCTGGATAAAACACTTCGACTGAAGGTTTCATAATAGTTTCCAAAATATCTAAATACGCAGCAGAATCAAGACGTCTATCGATAGCCCAACAAACTCCTGGACCCGCGCGCTAACCCAACCCCACACATTCACAGAAAAATAACCACTTCGTTTTTAGGACATATGTGATTATTTTTGTAACGAGTTCCTTCCATTCTAAAAACTTTTAGTGGTCCATCGTTGCGGCTATTGAACGTTTTTCGTCGCTAAAATCACTCGATTCCAAAATTCCAAAGGTTCGTTCACATATCGCCTTGCAAATTCCAGACGACGTCTCATATTTTCGTCACTGAGAACTTCTTTCGCAGCAGCATTATACTTCTTTATTCCCATCTCCTTTAATCTTTTTTGTGCAGTTATACGGCATCCGGAAAAAGTGTATCTGCTAGTGCAGCAATACGACAATTTCTAAATCGGGGATTCCCAAAGTGGTCCAGGTGGACCCCAGGGGTCCACGGGAGCCCGATAGGGGTCTACGCTTGCGTGGAAAAAAATGGGGTCCACAACTCGTTAACGGGGGTCTATAAAAATGTATTAGGTGACCCGACTTGACTTCTCCTATGAATAAGGGAGACAATAATATATATAGGCAGACAATATTATAAGAAGCTTGACTTCTCCTATGAATATAGGAAGACAATATTATAAGAAGCTCAGCAATTGTTTTGTAAGAACTTGCATATTCCATATTCAGAAAGAGCGTGTCAAGACTCGCCGATGCCGCGCCGCCCGCCCGCCTAGTTAAAGTCGTGTCTGAACTTGCATGAACTTGTTGGATTTTTCTTTAATATAAATACGAATGCGAATGATAAACATTACTCAGTTGTTTCCGGAATTTCAAAAAGAAAGTGTACCTATATAAGTGTTCACCAGTGACGGAAGTAGTTTTCAGACTTTTGAAAATTAAAGTGAATTGATATTATTGTTTGCCAGTGTTGGAAAAGTAAGTACCTACCTATCTATTTGTTAGCAACTTGTATCTTAAAAAGCCACTTCTATTATGTTTGTTAAATCATTTTAAGATTACTTAACAAACATTTTTTCATATTTACAGGTAAGTAATTGATACGAAACATGGCTGAATCTAAGAAGAAGTGTCGACAGTACAGTGTTGAATATTTGAAATTTGGTTTTCTTCCATCAAATACAGACAAGCGATTGCCCATGTGTCTTTTATGCAACAAAGTCTTGAGCAATGACTCTATGAAACCATCGAAGCTGGAAGATCATCTAAGAAGGTGTCATCCTGACAAAATAGGTAAGGATTTGAAATATTTCCAAACATTGAAGGAAAAGTATGAAAAGAGACCCACCGTGCATAGTATGTTCGCTTCAACGTCTGAAAGCAACGACGATGGCTTGCGGGCATCTTACAATATCTCATTACTTATAGCAAAATCTGGGAAACCGCATACCATTGGAGAGGAGTTAATTTTGCCTGCTGTTGAAGAGGTCTTAAAACTGTCCTGCACAAATCTTCATTTGACATACTTAAAAGAATTCCTTTGAGTAACAACACTGTACAAAGACGTATTGATGAAATGAGCTCTGATGTTGAAAGTTTCTTGTGTAATTATCTGCAAACAACTCATTTTTCTATTCAACTGGACGAGTCAACTTTACCTGGCAATGAAGCATTATTATTGGCATATGTTCGATTTATCAAAGGCGAACAAATGTTTGAAGAGTTACTATTCGCGAAAACTTTGAAGACTGACACTAAAGGTGAATCAATTTTTAATGTTCTGAATGATTTTTTACGGAAAAATCAATTGCATTCACAAACATTATTTCGGTGGCAACAGATGGAGCTCCTGCCATGGTCGGTCGATATCGTGGGTTTATAAGTCATCTTAAAAGGATTATACCAGAGGTAATTGCAATTCACTATGTCATCCACCGACAACATCTAGTAGCGAAAAAATTGAGTGATAGATTGCACCAAGCGCTTCAATTTGTGATTAATGCAGTTAACAAAATAAGAAGCAATGCATTAAATACGCGCTTATTTGCACAGTTGTGCGAAGAAAATGATGAGGACTTCCAACGATTGCTGCTACATACCGAAGTACGCTGGTTGTCGAAAGGTACATGTCTATCAAGATTCTATTTGCTTTTCGACTCTGTTTTAGAGTTTCTGAACACTAAAGATCCTGTTTTAAAAGAAAACCTCATGAATTTCAAAGCAGACATTGCGTATTTGAGAGATTTGTTCAAAAATTCAATGACCTCAACCTACAGTTACAAGGGGACAGCCTCAATTTGATAAAAACAAAGAGTGAAATTTCAGCTTTTCTTGGTAAACTGAAACTTATGAAGCAAAATATTGGTCGACGTGAATTTTCCCAGTTTCCAAATTTATCGCAGGTAGAATGCCTCGACGAAGATATTCAGACGTATGTTCAACATTTGATTGCCCTGTATGATGATTTTAAAATCAGATTTGAAGACATTCTGTCGATGGATATACCACCATGGATAATAAATCCATATGATGAAACTGAAGTGGAAAATGTGGTACTGCAAGAAGAGCTACTCGAGCTTAGCACTAATGAGGAGCTCAAAGTAGCATTCAAAAAGGGTATCAATCATTTTGGCTGCAGGCACAAATACCTGAAAAATGTCCAGGACTGTGGGGAATTGTGCAAAAATTTCTCATAGCGTTTCCTTCGTTATATCTTGTCGAACGCAGTTTTAGTGCCGTAACAAACTTGTTGACAAAAAACGGAGCAGATTAAATATTACAGAGCGAGGAGATTTACGGTTATACTTAACTAAACTCAAGCCAAATATTGATAATTTGCTGTCAATTCATCAAGTACATCCCTCCCATTAAAATTATAACTTTTATCTCAGATTACAATGGTAATCTGAGATAAAGATATCAAAACTAATAATGATTATTATTTTAAAACAGTCGCAATATAATCAAAGTTTTGATTATATTGCGACTGTTTTTAAAATAATAATCATTATTAGTTTTGATGTTAAATTTTGATTCTACTAAGACTGTTATAACAACATAATTAAAAGTGTAGTAATTTTTGTGTTTGAATAAATAGCTACAAAACAAGAAAATATTTATTTTTACTTTTACCACTCGAAGTGGGAGATTATTGGTTTCTTGTACTGTGAGTCAATCTTAGAATACAAAAAAGTAAAGTAGGAATCAACTGTTGGATGAAGACGCTTTTAGACTGGCTTTGAAACTTAGCTTGAATGACAATACTCACAGCATAATCAAAGCAATATAAATTCTCACCTTTTTTCGAAAACTTTCAACTCATAGTTGATTGAAAAATAGCCACAACACAGATTTACATAGACATATACTTTTTCGGGTTTTGGAAGTAAGTTAGTAAATGTAATAGCTGCAGGGGGTCCACCAGATCCAGCAAAATGTTTAAAGTGGTCTATGAGAAAAAAAAGTATGGGAACCACTGTTCTAAATGAACCATTTAATGGAAAATTGATAGGACGTTACTCAGAATATCCCATGCCAACACGCTCACCTGACTTAACCCCAATGGATTTTTCGTTTGGGGATGATTGAAGGACGAGGTTTACAAACACCGTCCGTTTAGGGATAGAGAATATTTAAAAACTGTAATTGCTAATTGTGTGAGGGCCATAAAACCAGAGCGCATTACGAGTGCAGTCAACGATGTTGTAAGAAGAACCGAACTATGCATGTTGCGGGATGGTCATTATAATGTAATTTAATTTTGATGTTCAGTGCCTCAATATTATTGAAAATGATATATTTGTTAAGATACTAACTTGTTTTGAGCAACTTTTGGTGTCAGCAAAAAATCGAAAAAACTTTCCACCAAAAATTTTGAAGTTTTTTCTAATAAATAAAAAATTGACCATAATTAGCACAATAATTGGGCAATTTGTAAATTACAAATTCTTTTAAATAAACTGTTGTATACAAGATATCGTTTAATTATCATTTAAAGCAAATCTTTTTACTTATAGCCACCATTTTTAAAAAATTGGAAAAAAATCAAATTTTTCTTAGATAGCCATGACTTCAAATCTTAATGTATTTTAAATGATGAACAACTATTTTAAATAAAATTTTTTGATATTTACTGAAATAAAGGCACTTTACTCCTGACTCAAAATCAAATTTTCAAATGCACCTCGTATATTACGCAACTTTTGATACATTTTGTTGGTGCATTTTTAGTTTTAGGGATGCACAAACTTTTATACAGAATAACTTTTTAACGAAAACCCATAATAAATAGGTTTCCCATTTAGTGCGGACTTTGGGGATGACTCTGTATAATAATAATGATAATAATATGATAATAATAATTTCTTATTTTTGCTAAGTACGATAAATCATTTACAGACGTCAGTTTGTTAATATAAATTAAAGAACTATTTAAAAACTATGTTTACAATTCAAAAAATTTTTCGAAAGAATAACAGGCATGCTTTAATAAATACAATTTTAATTTAAGTTTTAAATTATTTAAACTAAGTTTTCTAGTTTCTATGGGAATAGAACTAAATATTTGTCTGGCTGTATATACAAAACTATTACGCGTTTTGCTTAAACGATATAATTTAAAACTAAATCGTCATTTTGACGGGTATAATGTTTATGTATATCCGACCTTACTAGAAGTTATACAATTAAGAATAAATATACAGAGTAAGTTTAAGTTTTTAAATTTAATGAAAAGATTTGTACAATCGTCTCTATAACCAAGACCACCTAGTATTCGAACTGCTTTACGTTGTACAGTAAAAATCTTTTTTGCAGATGCCGAATTTCCCCATACTAAATTACAATAATTAAAGTGAGCCTGTATTATAGCAAAATACACTGATTTTAAAACATTATCGGCTAAACGACGTAATATATACATTTTGCAATTGATTTTTTTTTGATATGTTATTGGTATGTTGTATAAAATTTAGTTTTGAGTCTATCGTAATTCCTAGAAAATTGACATCGCTAAATGCATTGGATTAAGTATTTTTAAGTGAAAGAAACGTTTTAGTTGTTTTGTTTTATTTAGGTCTAGTTTGTTGATATTGCACCACTCCTCTACAGATAATATTAACTGTTCGGGAACGTTTAAAAGTCTTCCTTCATCTTCACCATCTATTACGATAGTTACATCATCAGCCTATAAAATGCTATTTACGTTACTTGGTAGGCTTAATGGCAAATCATTAATAAAAATCAAAAACAGTAGTGGTCCTAGAATTGAACCTTGTGGTATTCCCTTATCTACAATTAATTGTGATGATGTGACATTTTTAACACGTACCACTTGAGTTCTATTAGATAGGTAAAATTTTATCATATTCAAACTGACCTGATCAAAGTTATATAACTTTTGTAATTTGGTAAGTAAGATTTGATGCGATACACAGTCAAAAGCACGACTTAAATCTAAAAATATAGCTAATGAGTGCTGCCTCTTTCAAAACAATTCAAAGTACGCTCAACAAAAGCAGTGACTTTATCAAAAGTTTGTTTCTTTTGTCTAAACCCATACTGATTAACATGAAATATATTCTGACTTTCAAAATATGAATTTATTTAATTATATATAGCAAGTTCAATAATTTTTGACAGTATAGGAAGTATAGAAATTGGTCTATAGTTTTGGCAATTAAATTTATCACCTTTTTTATACAAAGGAAGTACTAATGTTTTTTTAACTTATCGGGAAAGATTCCGTTTATAATTGATAAATTAATTAATGTGGTCAATGGTGCAACAAACAGACTAACATTTTTCTTTATTACGTTAGTGCATATCCCAAATATATCTCTTGTTTGATTATTAGAAAGTGAACATATTATTTGTCTGACTTCCACTTCTGAAACACGCTTGAAAGAAAATTTACAAATCAAAATACGTTTTACAAAAAACTTTGTGGAACTGTTTTTGACTTGAGCGTCTCATTGTTTGTAGTGTTTCCTTGTTAACTGAACGTTTAGCTTTATAATTAACTTTTTATATAGAGCTCTTAACTGATTTCTAGTTTTTAACAAAAAGGACATTCATTAGTACGATACAAAGTACTAATATTTGCTAGTTTGATTCTAAGTTTATTTAATTCAAGATTGAATCATTTAATGGTATTGTAGGTAACACGAGTTCCTAATATTTTCTGCGGAAAAGCAATAAGAAAGGCATCCATAAAACTTGAAAAATAAATATTGAATTTAGTCTCAAAATCAAGGTTTTCTAAATATAAATAATCCCAATTGCAATTATTTAGTATATAAAATAATGAACAACATTCTCTAGTTGTAATAGGTCTAACAATTTTGTTTATAACTTTAGTACTGGGAGTTTTGCAAAATTTCCTGATACAGTCAGTATTTGACCAAAATGATCTGAAAGATTAGTGTCATTCGAAAGATTGAAAAGAAAATTTATAAAAATATTATCCAAACAATTTTTATTCTAGTAGCTAAAAATACAGTTTGGCAAAGCCATGAGAAGTAAACAATTCACATAAGTCTACGGCATTCTTGTCATTTGGATTATTGAATTTTACATTGAAATCGCCTACAATTATGATTCTATTAAGTTTTGAAAGTTTAATTAACATGTTATTTATTATATCGAGAAAATCGTTGAAATCACCACTTGGAGGACGATATATCGTCACAATAGTAATGTTAAAGTTAGTACACTTTGTAGCCGAAATTTCACAATGCACCTCTACTGATAAATTATTCACGTCATCTAATTGTTTAAAGGACATACCTGATTTACACAAAATTAACACACCACCATGACCATTGGGTTTACGAGCATAATATGAAGACAAAAAAGAAGTTTCAAGCTTTAAACCACCGCTCAATTCGGTGTTCGTTAACCAATGTTCAGAAATGCATATTACATCTAAATTTATGGATTGAATATAAGATTCGAGTTCAATTATCTTAGATCGGACACACTGTATGTTTATGTGAAACACAGAAAATTTATTGATTATATTTGCGGTTTTGTTATTTTTGGGCGCATCACTAAAAAACGATTAATGACTACCCCCGCTGGCCAAATTTTCGCATCTTTTGCTGAATCCAGCTCTCTCAGCAACAGATACCTTAAAAGATGAATATTCTTCAGGATGTTTTGCCGTCAGTTTATTACATTTTACAGTTTTAATGTTTTTAGATTTTAAATAATCCATTAACATGACTTCCGTGCAATCAACAGATAAACGGTAAACATGCAAATGAACATATTGTTCAGTTCCTTTTAAAGTTGTATCTTCGCACAAACCAAATGTTCCTGGATTGTACCAACGATTTGGGAATTTTGAATTTTTTCTAACGACAGGAATCCATTCGTCTTCTTTTTGATTAGTGTTTTCATGTTTCTGACGAACTTGATTTTCTTTATCAGTATCTATATCGATTTTGATTTTTGCTGTAGCATTCACAGAAATTGAAGATGTAGATCTCGTATTTATCTTATTGGGAATATCAACGTTTAGATGCTGATGTTATTTTGTTCTGGATTAATTGAAAGTAAAACATTATTAATGTTAAGAATTTCAATCGTTTTTCGATTTTTGTTTGTTTGCAAGTTTAAGGGCTTTAATTTATCTGTTAATGCTGGTTTGGGAACATTATCTATGTTTGCATGCGTTACAATTGCATTATTTTATGCGAATTTTTATCTGGGTTACTTCACTATATGATGAAATACAATAATCATTTTCTTGATGAGGTCCGGTTTCTGTATTATGACAAGTACAAAACAGCTGTCTATTTAGTAATGTAATTTGAGCTTTTTAAAGATTCAATTGTATCTTGTTGATTATTAATTATTAGGTCTTTATGAACATAATAATTTTAAATAATTAATTTCAATTAAACTTACATCATCGTTGTTGGCGATCTTTTGGCATTAGTCTCGGCGCGAGGTTCATTGGAATCCGTTAATTCGGTTTCACTATTTGAACAGCATATTAACATTTTTTGTATTTTACCCAACCAGGGTGAAAACACAACCACAATTTACACATTTAGGATCCGATTTGGGCGTACTTTTACAATATCTACAGCTACACGGTTTGTAGGGAAGGAAATTATTAACATTTTCACTTTCCGCCATATATTAGAACGCGTAGTTTGCTTTGAGATTAAAAACGCTGCTTTTTTATTGTTTTAATGACATAAATCATGGTGGGTCAAATAATTCATTTTCGGTGCTTTTTAGCAAAAATTTATAATTTTGAAGTTTTCGTTATTTTCTGACAGGCTTAGTCGTGTAAATAGTTATTTATGTATCAAGGCACTAAAGTTTGATTTTTCATGACGAATGTGTTTTAGTTGCAAAGGCAAATAATAGACGTAAAATGAAAAAGAACTTTAGAGGCTGAGGTACATATTATATATTTTCTGAAATCCCAAAATTTGAACATTTTTACGACAAATGTTTACATAAGTTTACATATTACACATCTTTACCGGCGAAAACTTGCGTTAGTGCCAATTTTATTTACTTTACTGCCGATTTTTGCTACTTTAGTGACAAGTTCGGAAAAAAGTATTGTATAGAACAAAATGTGTGCGATTACCTAATATTAAAATATAAAAAATCATAGTTGATTTTAATATACCCAGATAAAATAGCAAAAAAATCATATAAAAGAAAAGTTCAAAATGTTAGCAATTTTTATACAAAGTAACAGGGAAAACACAACTATTTTTTAACAATTAATACGAAAACAACAAAAACATTTTAACATATGCAACAATAGAAAAACAAAAATATTTAAAATTTAGGGATAAAAATAAAAGGTAAAATTTTATAAACACAGGATAATTTAGAGTTGTCAAATTGACGTCAATTTCTTTAGACATCCATTTCTCATGGCATTATAAATTTGTATATTTGACAGGAATTATTAATTTGAATAAAATTTTGTCTAAGTTCAATTATATTATAATATGTCTTTTATATAAATTGTTTTAGTGTAGCCCCCAAAAGAAACCAGTTGGGAATGCGCAAGCTTGCATTGCCGGGATGGACAAAAGAACTGCTTATTTAGCTTAAAAATTTATAAAATTTTTAAAATTTTTTCGGGAGCCGATTTGACCACTTTGCCGATGAGATAGACAAAAATGATCGAAGCAAAAATGTCTTAGATTTTGATGTTCTATAGGAATCCGAAGAAAATTTTCAAAAATGTCAACAGGAAAAAAGCTACGGACATCCAGACAGACAGACTTTGTGAATTCATAAGATGAACTTTTGTTCATCGAAAAAATAAATCCGCTGAACGTGGGGCACCTAATCGCATTAGTCCTCATCCAATTACTTCTAAAATAAGCAGACAATAATTCGGCAATATTTTCTCTCATCTAATGGTAAGTTGTCCAAAAGTTTTCAAAAATGTGCTCGTTTATTATTGTAGAATATCGTTTACCATTAAGTTAATCTTAATAAATGTGATATGTCAAAACACGGTTACCCAATCACAGCCTGATTTTAGATAGTAATAGTACGCCTAGGATTGTTATCGTCGATTAAAAATTCCAGCACTGCTCATATAAACTGAATCAATTTAAATAATCTGGGTAAAAGATAACGGACTTTCCCTAATTTGTTCGGGATCGTTTGGTAACAAATGCTGTAGTTTTTATACTGTAAAGCTTGAAGGATTTGCAATCATGGAATATAATGTCGAATAATGTTGATGATAATAATGTATACGAGGTCTGTCAATTTAATTCCCGGAAAAGTGGCAACACTGCGGCTCTCGTTATGCTACGGCGTTCGCGTTGGTGTCATTCGAAAGAGGATTCATTTCTGCGTCAGTCTGTGCAAGTTTCGTCTCGATCGGTTGTTCAGTTCGTGTTTTACAGTACTTTGATCATCGGCGTGTTTGGACGCCTTGTCGCGAAAATGTGTGATAAAAAAACGGAGCAAAGAGTAGTGATCAAATTTTTGGTCAAATGTGGTGTAAGTTCCGCGGAAATTATGAAACAGTTAACCGACGTGTACAAGGATGATTGCCTGAAAAAAACAGCTGTCTACGAGTGGGCTAAGCGGTTCAGGGAAGGCAGGGAGTCGGTGGAGGACGATCCACGTGAGGGAGCTCCTGGACCTCTCGAACGGCACAAAACGTCGATCGCCTACGCGTGCGTGTGCTCGGAGACCGTCGGGTAAGCCTCAGAATGTTGGAAGACGAGTTGGGTATCAACAAGGAAACCATTCGACAGATGCTACACGAAGATTTAGGGATGCGCAAGTTGTGCGCGAAAATGGTTCCCAAAGTGCTCACAGTTGAGCAGAAAGAGCTTCGTTTCTCCATCTGTGAAGACATGATTTCTCGAATTGAGGAGGAAGGAGAGGACTGGATGTCAAATGTTATTACCGGAGACGAGTCTTGGGTGTTTGAGTATGACCCTGAGACCAAACGACAGAGCATGCAGTGGGTGGAAAAGGGGGAAGCGCCCCACAAAAGCCAGAATGTCGAAATCAAAAGTGAAATCTTTGATCATCGCATTCTTCGATATTAATGGAGTTGTACACCACGAATACGTTCCAGCAGGTCAGACAGTCAATGCGAAGTTCTACATTGAAGTTTTGAAACGTCTGAAGGCCCGTGTGTTTCGTGCACGGCCGGAATTGGCCGGACGTGGTTGGGTGCTGCATCACGACAACGCTCCAGCCCACTCCTCATTCGCAGTTCGCGATTTTTTGACTAAAAACGGCATTCCAACGCTTCCGCACCCCCCCTACAGCCCGGACCTGGCCCCCTGCGACTTTCATCTCTTTCCACAATTGAAGTCCTACCTCAAGGGCAACCGATACGACGGCGTAGAGGAGGTGCAAAGTGTCACGACACGAGTGCTGAGGACCTATCTTCAGGGGCTTCAGGGGTGCTTCAATCGTGGATCCAACGGTGGCGCCGGTGCATCGAGCTAGAGGGAGACTACTGCGATGGATTATAACTTAATTTTAAGAATTTATGTATATTCCGGACTGTCCGGGCACTTTCCGGGAATATAATTGACAGACCTCGTATGATAGGTAATTATACAAATTTTCTTTTAACCGTGGTAGATTTGTCAGGTTGCCTTTCTTTCCGGATATCTTGTAAAATATAATTAACTTGCGTTTTCTGTATTAAAATTACTTTGAATAAAACACTCTATTTCGAATTTTTCATTACTTTCACAAGACACTGTGCTGTTCTATCTGTATGCATAACAAATCAACAACGACGATGAGAGGCTGGTGTTTTTTAACGCATAAGTCTACTAGAAAACCTGGAAGTATTAAAAACTTTCAAATTACAAAACTACGATCAGCCCTTGATCCTGTAATTTATAATAAAACAGCTAGCTTGAACATGGTTAGCGCTGATATACGTTCACTCTCGGAAATAGAAACAACAAGTCTACTAATGTTTTAATGCGTTGTTATATTCGGCCTGTCATTTGTGATGTAGTTCCTTTAATTTCTGCTCGGAACGCGGCGTGACTTTTCTTCTTTGTCACAATGTGTTGAGGTGGTACAACACGATCATCATGACACGAATTTGTGGATATTATACAGTGACCACAATCCGTTCTTAGCTATTTTCTCGCTCTATAAGGCTTTTCGATCTTTGAAGGTATAATATCCAATACGTATTATATTTTAAGACTCATTTCTATCATACAAATTATGATCTTGGTATTCTTTGCCAAAAATGTATACTTAAAAGTCGAAGTTTATTGTTATTATATTGTTCTTAGTTTTTATATAGTCACTGACAAAAAAATGTGAACACCTAGTATTTGTAAATATTAGAATTAGGGTCAATATTAGTTTATTATTTTTTATTTGTTACCATACGAATAAATAAATCAGTTAACGTAAGTAAACCATCAAAATATCAAAAGAATTCGATAGTTAGAACGAAGGAACAATCAATATTGTTGGATTTCCACGGTATGTTATGTTGTCTTATACATATGCAAACATTGATCTGATGAGATGATTGATCTTCTCCTGTGGAGTTTGACCCTAGGCTGCTTGTACCTCATGACCAAGTGCTGCTAACATCTATGTAGGATGTCGTGATAGTCAACGTAGCAGATTAATCTCATTATGGCTGACGTGTTGCTGATGGCTAAACTTAACAGATGATTCACGATTTAGGGTAACCTGTGACTACACATAAATTTTATGATAAGTTTAAGCAACATCAAAATATCAAAATATCAAAATATTAACTTTGCATATTAAGCTTATATACTTGGTCGCGCAAACAGCCTTGCAAAAGACAACATAAAGTCGATTCATCAACTCCATCGCCCAACAAACAACCCGTCAAGATGAAACGCCACTACTGCTCCAAAATCAACAAAAACAATTGCTGCAACATCCAGAAATGCCACAAGAAATTCACACACGTTACAAAATTCACTGACCCAGATCAGTACAGAAGCAACGCGCTTGCCTATATGTCACAAAGCTTGCAACGCTCGGTTTTGACGTTCTTCGTCTGTCATATACACGACGCGCTAGAACAATAAGTTCGGTCATCAAACTGCACCGTCCTGGTACTGCAACCCTAAGTCTTCGAGGTATACATAATAACCCATGTTAGTTTAGAGTCTTGAGAAAGTTGCAAAGTAAAGCAGCGAAACGTTTAATAAACTAGTGTGAAAAAGTCTATGGCTTCGTTAGTACCGACAAGAACAGTTATTACGTTCAGTGGTTCATCTGTCAAAATTAAAATATTTTACTATTAAATGTTACTAATATAATGTTAATACAAGTTTTATCGGAATCTAATTTATATTAAAAAATGAAGCAGTATAGGCATTAGCTTCTAATATTAGAATACATTATTCAATTAGATTTGCTGTTTTGAATTAAAAAAAGTTACATAACGGAGCTTTACACAGATTTTAACATAGCTTTCGATTTGCAAAATGTACATATAGCACCTCCAAGTTAGGACTGGTATGAATTTGTTCAATGTTTTCTTGGTAGCTGCAGTCATTCAAAGTATTTTTTAAACCATAAAACAAATGTTAGGAGTGTATTTTAATTATTATATTTTGATTATAATTTAGACCAAAGATCAACTAAGTTTGTTCATTAATATTAACTTCATTGAAACGGATTCCGTCCAAGGTCTTTGATTAGAAAAATTCTCAAGCTGAACTCGAGTCTAAATATCTTTTTATAGTGATCATTAGTGAATGCTTGATTCAAGATACATTTTTAAATTTTTGCAATTCTGTGACCTTGGAAGTGATATCCGTGTTTTCAAGTTTTTGTAAAACATTTACTTCGCATCTGATAGCGCCAGAAGTTAAACCTTCCCATGAAAAATTTAATTACTCGCTAATCAGCTTTAAAAAAATCTACAAATATACAGGGTGTTTAAAATCTATTTAAATTTTTGTCTATTTTTTTAAACACCTTGTAGAGTGAAGTGGCTTTTGAACCAACGTTAAAAAAAGTAGTGCTTGATAGTGCCATTTGTTAAGAACATTTTTTTTAATCACCTTTTTATTTGTATTTTTAGAGAAAATACATAGTTTTTTCGTAAACATATGCTAATGCGGCATAGAAAACCGAACGGAGTTAGTAATAATTGATCAAGGCAGACTAACAGCTCAGAGGTACATAACAGATATCCTTGATCCACAAGTTGTGCCCTTTGCACTATTTGCGGGAGAGTAATTTATTTTTATGCATGATAATGCACGCCCACATTGCAAGGACAGATCAATATTTTCTTCAAGGGGTGGGCGTTGAAGTAATAATTAGCCAGCACGGAGCCCTGACATTAACATCTTTGAGATATGATGGGCAGAAGAATGAGAGCTCTGCAATCACATCCAGCAAACTTAAATGAGCTTGGAGAAAGACTGAGAACAATCTGGGATTAGTTCGCTCAACAAGAGATCCGAGAACTGATTCTAAGCATGCCACGACGTTCTCAGGCTGTCATTGCGGCAAGGGGTGGAAATTCCCGCTACTGATATATAGAATCATTTAATGATTTTATTAATGTTAAGTTTCAAACATTGTGGTGTAAGTTTTTTTATATGCCGCATTAGTATATTATGTTTACGAAGACTCTGTATTTTCTCTAAAAATACAGATAAAAGGTGATTTAAAAAAGAAAATATTTCTAACAAATGCCGCCATCAAGCACTACTTCTTTGACGTTGATTTAAAAGACACTTTACTCTACAGGGTGTTTCAAAAATAGACAAAAATTTCCATAGATTTTAAACACCCTGAATTTTGGTATATTTTTTTTTAAAGCTGATTAGCGAGTTATTATCCAGATTTGTTACTAATATGATCTACATTTCAAAAAAAATCGCTAAAATAGGACAAGGGATTGAAAATATATTGATCATTAAAATTTAAGTAGGATTTCCATTATTCGCTAATTTTGACGAGAAGCGTAGTTACTACAAACAAAGTCAATGAAAAACAAAAATTTTGTCAGTAACCAAAAAGTCAAAGAAATAATACTTATTAATGAAGGTTCGTTTAAGACTAAAAAAACCCAAATACTTCATTTCCTCACTCTAGTATCTGCAACAGTAATCCAAGCACACGTAATATCCAAGGGCAATACGTTTCACCAGTTCTACCTTCCGCTAAGTAACAGAATCATGACAACATGTTCTGTCTCACTTACAGCAAAACAACAGTGACAAACTCAAAACCTATAGGCAAATTCCTCGATACTTTTCAGGTGGAAGGTCCAATTAAAGAAGACATGTTAGAGAAAACATAGTTACGAGGATATATTGAAAATTCTTAGCCTACTATAGAACCAAACAAAATTTCAATGTCAAAATATTTTATTACTCAACATATTCTCCTCTTAATTGGATACATTTATTACAGCGAACCTGCAACGTCTCTAGACCTTTAAAAAAAATGTTTCTTCTTGCTCTGCAAACCAGACCTCCACAGCTTCTATTACCTCCTTGTTGGAAGAAAATGTACGACCTTTTAAACTTTTTTTCAGTTGAGGAAAGAGGTGATAGTCGGACGGAGCCAAATCGGGTGAATAAGGGGGTGTTCTAGTAATTCAAACCCTAAATCACGAATTTTTTGCATGGCAACATGAGATTTGTGTGCAGGGGCGTTGTCCTGCAAAACAAAACACCTTTGGATAGCTTTCCGCGTCTTTTCTCTTTAATATTTTCCCGTAGAGTGGTCAGTAATGTCGAATAGTAATCCCAGTTATTGTTCTACCCTTATCCAAAAATCAATCATGATTACTCCATGGCAATCCCAAAAACTGAAGCAAGAACTTTTCCAGCAGATTTTGGACACGAAACTTCTTAGGTCTTGGAGAACCAGAGTGTCGCCATTCCATCGATTGTTGCTTTGTTTCTGGATCGTAGAAATGTACCCAAGTCTCATCCATAGTAACAATTTGGTTTAAGAAGTCTACATCGTTTTCAAATCGAGCACAGATCGAACGCGATGCTTCTACCCTTGCACGCTTTTGGTCAACATTCAAACATTTGGGGATCCATTTTGCAGCAATTTTTCTCATGTCCAAATTGACGTGAACCATATGATGAACGCGTTCGTATGAAATATTCAGTGCTTCAGATATCCGTTTTAGCCCAATTCGACGGTCTGATAAAATCATGTCATGAACTGCATCGATATTTTCGGGGACTGACACAGAAACTGGCCTTCCCGATCGGTCATCATCTTCAATGGAAAATTTACCTCTTTTGAATTCCAATTTTTGACGGTCGCATACGAAGGACATTGATCACCAAGGGTATTAAGCATATCTTCGTAAATCTGCTTACCTCTTAACCTTTTTAAATACAGGTACTTGATGATGGCTCGATACTCCAATTTTTCGATTTTCACAATTTCGGTGGACATCTTTTTCATTTAATTTATTGCGTGACTCTGGTTTACTTTTTGACGTCAAACTTTACACTGACACTTCTAATAAGTTATTGTTCGTTGCTATGGTAACGCAATATTTTGTTTATGCAAGGAACTGGTCTAGGCTAACTAGATATCAATACATCCTGGTATCATGTAAGTATAGATCGTTTTTTTCTTCTTCTGTAAATTTATTTTCTTTGCCAAGAAGGTAGAAGACTTCTGGGCTCTTGTTTAGTGAAAGATTTCAGGTTAAATCGACAAGTTCTAGTTATTAGTTATTACATAAGTTAGTTTTAATAAGTTTAAGAAAAACATCTTGAGCACAACTTTATCTGATGTGACACTAGCCCGAAGAAACACCTGCTACATAAATGTGCGAAACGTCGCTAATAAACTAGAACTGGTTGTTTGTAAGCTTAACCTGAAATTTTCTAAAAAGGCTTCAGACTTTTCCTACATTTCTGGCAAAGGAAAATATAGTTATCATAGCCGCCACGGCGCTGACAAGTAATGTCACTAGCTCAAAATTAGTGAAGATGTCAAAAACTAAGCTAAACGAGCTGGGAGCACTCAATAAAGTTAGACTCATCGGAATTGTAGGACACATAGAGTTAGAAATAATTGAGCAAGCGGATGTCGTTGATAAAAGAGGTGCGACTACCATCTTCACTAGATTGAAGCCATTCTGTTGTACACAATACAACAAACGTCCTGGATCCCGAAAATAAGGAAAAAAACGTACTGGGATAAACTACCAGGTCTAAGGCAATCAAAGATTCTACTAAGCGATTTCACAGAGATTGAAACCGATGGTTGTCTATCGATAAGCAAAAATAACCTTAGAATCCTTACCAGCAAGTCAAATTTTTAAGGATCTCAAAAATTTTATTAAAATTAGGGCCAAACACAGATTTTCAAAACACGGAACTTTCGTAAATTCAAAGTAAACACCGGTATTTGTTTTCGTTTAACTCAAATAAATGGAAGATAATACACTAGCACATAAAGAGCGACCAGCTAGCTAAGAAATTCACAAAGATGTTAAGATCGGGATTAGTAGGTATCTATTTTTTTTTATTTTCATTGAAAAACAAATGCACAAATCAACCTGTTGAAATACATCCTAAAATTTCTTCTATATAAATTAAGTTAATCCAATCCAATACTCAGTCGAATATCGCTAGCTAATTCGAAATCACAATTTAATGTTGTCCTTAGAATATTGATTATTAAATTTTAAATTAATTTACAATAACCACATCGTGCTTTCATTATTAGATACCTACAAAAGCTTTTTATTTTTAAAATTTAATTAATATCTAATCTCTTTTAATTTTGGTTGAGATTAAGCATGTAATACTATAATGGATTTACAATAACACCATCTTCTCAATCCACCAGGGTCGTATCAGTTCTCACTTACTATTCCGAAATGAGTTTTGTTCCAAACAGAATCTCGTTAGCTTCATTATCATCTCCGTTACTCATGTCTTTTTAATGCTTTTATAGTTCACATTTTTCTTGTTTGATTTATATGTTACCAATATTGTATGGAGAAAATTTAACTCTTAATAGTCCCAAAAAGTTAGTCAGGATAATTTCAAATTCTAAAACTATTTTGGATTAAATTATTTCTAAAAAATATTGTTTGCAAATTAAGAATCAAGAAGTGAATAAATGTACTTAGGTAAAATGTATTCAAAGTTTTTTTTAAAGTTAGATTAGTATTAACAGTAATTTACATTTGAATAAATTTTATTTGAAAATTATTTTTAATATGAAGCGAATTACCTCCACACTAGTTTTCCTAAAAGTACAATATTCAAGTAATATGCCTATTATATGCTCAAATTCATGTTACTTTTTTACGACATCAACATCGGAATTGAAGTTTTCAATTTACTTTACCAGAGTTGCAGAAAATGTCACTACAGGAAATGATTGAATCGATTTACACAATTTCGATGTACGGGTTGCATTACAATTAAATTTCCTAAAATCACAGAATATTGATGTTTATGTTATTGATGCACTGGTTTCATTACAATTCAATTTCCTAAAATCACAGAATATTGATGTTTATTTGAAATAGAAATTATCTGTGTATAAAACTCGCGTTACTTTAAAGTTTCTTCATTATCCAACGTTTCGGTTGCTTTTGTGCAACTTTATTTATGGAATCTGTTTTTTTTAAAGAATATACAATTAAAATTATGTGACAATTAGGTAAATACATTTAACAATATTTTTATGATATCATCTAGTGATTTTGTTATTAATTATTAGATAATTTTATTTATTGTATGATACCATACAAAAAATTATTATGTATTGTAAAGTCTAAGTTTCCCCCACCACTTTATTTGAACAAGGAATAATAATAATAATTATAATTTTATTTATGGTAAGTACCTTTAC
Organism: Abscondita cerata; assembly: GCA_030710515.1. Taxonomy (NCBI): domain Eukaryota; kingdom Metazoa; phylum Arthropoda; class Insecta; order Coleoptera; family Lampyridae; genus Abscondita; species Abscondita cerata. Next base: position 19,394 of record JALBCR010002949.1, read on the forward strand.
ATATATAAAGAAACAAAATAAAATGTACAAACTTGATACAATTCCGCTAATCAATATAAACAAAGAGAGAATAATAATAAAAAAAAATATTCAAAATGCGGTTCAGTTAGAACCCAACTAAATGTTTAAATTTAAAATACAAATGCGCTATTGAAAAACACACAATAACGCCGAAAACAAATCAAAATTGTTTGAAAAATTAAGTAAGTTAAGCAACCTCAGCATCTTACTCACAGGGTTATTGAAACCGTAGTTTGCACGGTGAGTACACTCTCTGAATAATGCCTTATTTCTAGTTGATACACTAGCTTGACAACGAAAATTAATTTTACTTAGTACCTCTGGACAATCAATAACAGAATTCCAAATTTTAAATAATACGCACAAATCATGGTAATTACGTCTAACATACAAAGACTCGACATTTAGGTGCAATGCCAGAAAATTATAGTTTGCATTAACTGTGTTTATTCTTAACTTAAACGAACATATTTTTAAGAATCGACATTGAACCTTATCTATTATTTTACTAAGTAATTCTGATGTGGATACCAAATAGAAGAAGCATATTCTAAAATACTGCGGACAAGAGATTTATACAATATACAATAAGTTTTGACATCAAAATCTTTACAAACGCGACCAATAAATCCAAGAATTTTTGACGCTTTCATGCATACACTGACAATATGTGCTTTGAAAGATAGAGATTTACAAAATAAAACACCTAAATCCACTATGTCATCAACACGACTTAAGACAATTTCATTTAAAGAATAGTTGTAAATAGTGTAATTATTACTTTTTGTAAACGTGATAATTTTACATTTTTTAATATTAAGTTACATATCATTTAACTTACACCATTGTTCGAAAGAAACAATATCTGACTGTAAGAGTTCTGCATCTACAGCTAAATTAATCCTAGAATATAATTTAACATCATCGGCGTAAAGTAGACAGTTACAATATTTAAAAATCTTAGGAAGGTCGTTAATAAACAAAATAAATAATATAGGCCCAATATGCGAGTCTTGTGGCACACCAGAAGCCACATTAAAAGCCACTGAAGAACAACCATTTACATAAATTTGACTTCTGCCAGATAAATAATCATACAGCCACTTAACAACTAAATCCGAAAAGCCCATATTGGCAAGTTTACATAGTAAAACCGAGTGATTAACAGTATCAAAGGCTTTGGAAAAGTCTGTGTAAACAGAATCAACTTGATTGCTTTCCTCTAGAGCATCCAACAAAAAAGAGTGATAATTTAATAAATTAATCACAGTAGAGCGGCCCTTGACAAAGCCATGCTGTTGATTACTTAACACATTTTTGATGCCACTGTAATTGTTGTGACACAATGCCATCAATAATCTTAGAAATACAAGATTGAAGACAAACACCTCTATAATTAGTGACATCAGATCTATCACCATTTTTAAACATAGGATCTATTTTGCCTAGTTTCCATAAATCTGAAAAAACACCTGTTTTAATCGACATATTAAACAGTACAGTAATAGGATAAGTTATATGTAATGAACAATTCTTGATAAGTATATATCATAGTGAAAAATAGCGGAAAGGTGCTTAACGCAAAGTCAAGCAGTCTGACGTTTTGGTTATTTAAGAGTGTAATTCAAATGCTGTGTTTTCGCGTTAAAACAAACATAACAACGTGCTATGCAATGAGAAAAAAACAAATATTTAGTGTGTGTTTGGAAGATTAGAATAATAAAACACGTACTTCTTACTATTGAATACGGAAATGCCAACAGACACTCGTAGTAAAAAGACGGACAATATGTCTATAAATGAAAAACTGGATATAATTATTTTCCAAAACGCTACACTGACAACAGAAATACAAGGGATTAAGGAGAATATTAATCTTTTGACACAGTCTGTAAATAAACTTGAAAATGAAGTTCAAGAAAATAAACGTTCAATTTCTAATAATACTGATTACATTGATCGCCTTGAACAATATGCCAGACGTAACAATCTACGCTTTCACAGAATTGAGGAATCAACAAACGAAAATACTGATATGCTAATCATTGAGTTACTGGCTTCTATGGGTATTAATATCCAATTATCTGATATCGATTGTTCTCATCGGGTGGGTAATAAAGATCATAACGAAAATAAGAGTCCTCGTCTAATGATTGTTAAATTCATTTCATATCGAATAAGAGCCCAAATATTTCGTGCGAAAAACTTCTAAAAAGGAAAAAAGGCAGTTATAACCGAGGATCTCACAAAAAACGTTACAACATCAACAAAGAAAAAACTGAAATTTGGATCAAAAAAGTGTGGACACGTGATGGGGAGAATCTTGTGGAACGACAGGGAACCATTATGGAAGCCAGTATAAGAAGTGCAAAGTATAAGAAGAACAGTTATTATGTTTATTTTTTTTATTATACATAAATTTGCTTTTGTCTTTTTAATTTTTCTCACTCTTTGGGTTTAGAATAATTGTAATTGTAATGGTAATTAATTTCATACATAAATTAATTAATGAAGTCTTTAATAACGACCAGTAATGTAAATAAACGGAATGTGCGGGATATTCTAGTTGTGCATGTTAATATTTTGTCCTTATCAGCAAAACTTAGTCTTTTAAAGGAATTTGTTTACAAACACGAGCCTCATGTGGTGGCTTTATCTGAAACCTGGTTAAAACCTTCTGTATCAACATTTGATGTAAGTATAAACAATTATAATTTTATACGTAAAGATAGGGATAGCCACGGTGGAGGTGTATGTCAGGATGATGTTACATATAAGCCTATTGACACATAAAACGCAATTGAACAACTGTGGATACAACTTAAATTTAAAAATCAATATGTAATTATTGCAGCAGTATATAACCCAGCTCAAGTATGTATAAAGAATTTTAAACTTTTGCAAAATTCCTATTTAGAAGCATGCTGCTTATCACAAGATATAATAATAATAGGAGACTATAATATAGATGTCCTAAGAAACGAGAAAGCTACTCTAGATCTACTGACCTTTTGTGACAATTTAGAATGTACCCAATTAATTACGGAAAAACTCGTGGAGATTCTCGAATTGATCTTATTCTTGCAAGTAAATCACTGAAAATAAGGACTCCGGGATTTTGCATCTGCAAAATTCTCTGACCATGATATGATTTACTGTCAACTGGAAGTAGTAGGTAGGGAAACTGACTAGAATCTAAAACTTATCGGTGTTTCAGAAACTTTGATTACAAAAATTTAATGCTAACTTGCAATCATGTTCTTGGCAAATTATCTACAATTATTAGGATATAGAAACTAAAATAGACTGTTTTAATAAGATTTTAATCAATCTTTTTAATATCCATGCTCCGATTAAATGTGCGCGAACTTCAAAGTTACCTGCACCGTGGTTAAATGATAATATACGATTTCTAATGAAAATGCGGAATTCGGCGTTTCGTATTTTCAAAAAAAAAATAAAACAGACGCAAACCGAAAACAATATAAACAGCTACGTAATCAAGTAACTAATGCATGCCGAACAGTAAAGAAATCATTTTTAATAAACTATCGACGGATAAGCAGATTAATACGATATGTGACACCTTGAAGCGAAATGTTTCATACAAAAACAAAAATCTCTAGAACTTCCTGAACACATTTCTAATTGCGATGACATAAATACCCATTTTTATTTTTACTTCCCAAATACAAACAAACAAAGACGATATAATACAATTTTACAACAACAATGTGAAAACTGACAAAATTCTAGACTTTGACTTTGTTAGTGAGACAGACCTTTTCAAAATAATTACAAGTATTAAATCAAATGCAGCAGGACACGATCAAATTACAATATATATGATTAATTTATGTTTGCCATATTTACTGCCTGTGATTACTCATTTGATTAACTTTTGCATTGAGTTTTCTGTAGTACCACAAGCATGGAAAATTGCACATGTGTTACCTATAAAGAAAGTAAATAACCCACAAAATTTTGCTGATTTACGACCCATATCTATTTTACCAGTATTATCCAAAGTATTAGAGAAGGTAATAAATTTGCAACTTCGATCTTTTATACTTGATAATAATTTAATACCGAACACTCAATCAGGTTTTCGTCCAGGTTACAGTTGTAGTACAGCTTTACTTAAAATAACTGACGACATTATATGTGCTACAGATAAAAAGTTTGCAGTAATACTTGTACTATTGGATTTCACTAAAGCTTTCGATACTGTAGACCATAATATACTTCTTGCTGCACTACATTTTTGAGGGCTCTCAAAAGGCTGTAACGTTTTTTCATAACTACTTAAATAATAGACAACAAGCTGTTGTTTATCACAACATGAAGTCAAAATATTTGACACTTACGTCGGGGGTGCCTCAAGGTTCTGTGATTAGTCCAACCTTGTTCTCTATGTATACATCGTTTTTTCAAAGTTATCTAGTTTATGTTACGTCGCACTTTTACGCAGACGATACACAGATGTATCTAAGCTTTTCAATAGATGAAATTAATCAAGCTTGTAGCAAAATCAATCGCGACCTTGAAATACTATCAAATATTGCTAAAAATCACTCCCTGAAGATAAATCCCGACAAAACATAAGCCATTTTATTCTGTTTTCACCTGACAATCTCGGGAGTTCCAATTTCAATATGTGAGCAGACAAAAAACTTGGGTTTGACAATAGACAAAAATTTAAGATTTAAAACACATATTACAAACTGTATAAAGAAAGGCTATGCTAATTTACGTGTGATTTATCAAAATCGAGACTTTTTAAATATACATATTAAACGTATGCTCTGTGACTGTTTGGTGTTATCGTCCCTAAATTATTGTGATGTGGTCTATGGTCCCTGCTTGGATTTCCAAGATGTGGGAAGAGTACAAAGGCTGCAAAATGCTTGTTTGCGTCTTATATACGGAATCCCACGTACAGTACATCATATATCGGAAAAATTAAGAGATGCTCGCTGGCTAAATATGAATAACAGACGACATCTGCATGCTGTTGTTTGTTACAAAAAATAATAATAACAGAGAAAAGTCCTCAATACTTGCATGAAAAGATCAATTACAGGACAGATGTACATTATCTTAATCTTAGATTTAGAGGACTGATCTCGATTCCACCACACCGGACATCTACATTTAAAAGATCTTACAGCTACAACATCGCTAGTATCTGGAATCAAGTGCCACAATCTTTTAAAGGACTTTCTAATAAAAATTTCAAACGCAAAATGTTTGACCACCTATTTTCATTACAAATGTAAGACAACTTTTAAGTATATAATGTGCATATATTAACTATAACATCTCGTATAATTTCGCAAATTCATAATTTCGTTATTTCGCATTCTCGAAATTATGCAAATTTTGCTATTCCGCATTTTGAAAAAAAAAAAGAGAAAAGAAATGAGAAGGAAATTCGCTCAACTACAGCTGTTTATTTAGTTTTTTTCTTAATATCTAACTTATTTAAATAATGGCATTTACTACTATTATTATTATTATTATTATTGATGGAATATCATCAGGACCACTGCTACATGTGCTTTTAAGCTTATTGATCTCATTGACAATAAGATCCTCATTTAAGACCTCATTTAGACGTATTTATTTTGTTTTGCATCTTTGGCTTCTTGCTTATAACTTCGCTTACAATTTCCTCTTCATAATTCATTTCGCTTCGTCGCATTTCTACGTTTTCATTAACTTCATATGACTTCTTATTTAACTTTCGTACATAACTATTTCTTCACATATTTCTACTTCAGTTTCCTGTAATCATCCTCTTCATACTTCATCCTCATCCTCTGTAAATTCTATCATTTCCATTTCTTTTAAAATATTTCAATTGGTGCTTGAAATCTAACTTTAAAGTTGGATGTTTATTTGTTCAAACTTCTCATTTAAAATTCTATCCTTTTTTTCTTCCCGTTTGTTAGCTCTTTCCTCCATTTGTTCAAATTTTTCAACTAAATTATTACTATTTTTTTTCATTCATTTATCGCATCATATCTTACATCATTCTTATTGTATTTCCTTCTTCTCTTCCTTTCGTCTTAGATCATTAGCACGTGCTTCTTCTTCAGCCATGTTAAACTAATTTTTTTTAATCACTTGCTAGCAAAATCGTCGTCAATTTGACACCCAAATACACACACACACAAAATAAATCAAATCAATTAACTACTAATCGGAGGTTCTTATATGAATTTCAACATCAAATTATTCAGAATTTATCGGTTAAATTCAAATCTGCCCAATGTTTATGCGCCAACATTGCATGTGTTTTTAGGTTTTCCTCAATTTATTCAACAAACGTTTCTGGACGTAGGAAAATGTCTAGGAATCACAACTGTCACACTACTTTAACTAAATTATACTCAACTAAGATTGGCATAGATTAATTTCATTTATTTATAAATTAGTAACTTAGGAACTAGGATCATAGCATTATGTTGACATTTTTTAAATGTAATGTAGTAGTACTAAAGAATATACCATGTTTAGTACACTGTAAAAATTTTCTAACGAGAAGGAATAATTTAATAAGAGGGCGCTTTATGGCGTATACGCTATTTGATAGCGAGAAAAGTTTAGTTAATAAAATTAGAAAAACTTAATTAAACAATATATTATTTTTTCAGCTTGAAGTTGCCAATAATGATGCTCACAAAATATCGTCGCTTCGCACAGAAGTGCATTGTCTATGAAAATGTACTTCTCAGACTTAATTTTACACTCTGTTTAACACTATGCTACTTGAAACATATTGTTACTCTGAAACTGATGACTTGCAAATTCTGTAGAATTGTAGGAAGATGGTGTATGTTCGTTAGATAAAGGTGAAGTTTTTCAATTCGCTTGTCTGTCTATATTAACACGCCAATTTTAATTATGATTTAAATGTGAAATTGCAAATTTATCCTATAAATTGTATACATTGATTTACTAAAAATAAATTTTTAAAAGTGGTAATCAATCTCATTATTTGAAGTGTTAACGAACAAACCGAAGAAGTAAAATTCGCTACATTCAACACATCAAAATGATATTACAAACTTGACAGACCTATATAGATTGTTTAACGATGTGTATTTAACTTGCATGTGTTTTCAGCTTTAATTGAATTACGGTTTGGATTCATTGTCGTTTTGGATTTGAACTTTTTTCTTTACTAAATCATGAAAAAGAATTCAAGTGCTCTTTGTCATCTCTTTCATATATCATTCAAACGTTTATCGAATGTTTGAAACAAGTTTTAGAAATTGACTTAGCAATTAGAAGTTAAAGCAACTATAGTTATTGATATAAAAATTTTAACTGAAGCAAATCCACATATTTCAATATAATTAATTTTAAAAAAAACAAAATCATATTAAATACGATAAATTTTAATAATCTAACATTGTATGTTAATTGCTTTTCAGATTGTTTAAGTCGTATCGCAATATAACTTAATTCTCCTTTACACAGAACTTCATTTCAACACTAATTACTTATTTAAGGGATTGTATCTTTAGTGATAAACTGAATAAACTATTTATCTATAGCTGCTCTTAACGACATATTAGCATTTCACGGTTATTCAAACTAATAAAAATAAAAACCAAACTAAAAAAGTACTATATTTCAGTGTTATTCAAGTCAATAAGTTTAAAAGTTAAATTTTTACAGCTTCCTTATTCCGTTACTTACAACAAAGTAATTTAAATATTGTGTAGAGTAGTGCCACTAATAAACAACATAGTTTACAGCAGCCATGCCTATTTTTTCTTCGAGTTTTCTTTGTTCACGCAGTAACTGTTTGCCATTGCAACGTGATATATAAACAGGATATAATTAATACGGTGTCTTTCAAATATTAAATATTAGTGAGGTTTACTTACCTAGAGGTAATCCCAATTAAGGGTATGCTATCTTTTAATTTTAAGAATTTAAACAAACTCTTAGTGTATTGTGAAAGGGGTGGGTTGCTGTAGTACTGTATTTTTTTAAACGTTTATCACTTCCAGATCACAAAGAGAAATGTGATGGATTTCTTTGTTTAAGAATTTCTAAAACAAATATTTTTACCTCGTTGAGAGTATTCTATACCTACAATACCAATGCAATTTTCCTATATCACAGCTGCCATAATAACCTGTTTGATTGAGCAAATAACGCATCATTTAAAAATATTCTATGAAAATTTGAACCTTTTTCTACAAAATGATGGAAACATTTTTTCTAATTATCAGTAATAACGATGTAATAACGTATTAAATATTTGGGATTTTGCATTTCATTCCACCCAACGATTTTATTTAATTTCTACCGCCGAACGGCACATTTTATCAAAAGAATAAACCCATCATTTTGTGAAGAATATTATTCTGAATATCCACAAAAAATTGTTCACAAAAATTACTGCAAAATTATTATAAGTGACTAATTATTGTAAAGTTTATTTGTTGGTTTTATTGTGTTTTATGCAGATCAAACGCAAAAATTTTGTCTTCTCAATATTTTCTGGAAAAAATGCCGGAAAACTGATTTTTTTGAAAAGTCGTTATTTTTTTAATTTGCACATAAACGTATAATCTAATTATGAACAACTTTTCTCTTAGGCATTTTTCAATATCTTGTCATCAATCTGACTTTTTACATACTTAAGGGATATTTTTTAATTTGCCGCCATGACAGTGGCCACCTGACATTTGTCAAAGTGTTTTTTTTTTGTAATTCAATATGCTAAATTCATTTGCCAAAAGAAATTTTTAGATATCTCAATTACAAAAATTTTTCCCATTGATGCAAACTCTTTGCCGGTCATTGTATAAAATATAAAACTTATCTTTTGTTATCAAAAAGAATATTGGTAAACATTTAAACGCTCTTACAATTTGTTGCAAAACAATAAAAAAATACTGATTTTCTGATTATTTGTTATTTTCAAAGCGTTCCCCATGTATTCAATGACATTTTAGCCATTTTAAAAACCTACTCATTTTTTGTTTAAATCACATGTTCCGTTTGGTCAATAATTTTTGATTTTTGGTATGTGGTAGAACAATTAACCTTTACACAGAAAAATGCAATTAATTTTACTTTGCTGCACTTCTTTTATTTATTGCGATAAAAAAAGATTCGAATTAAACACGTTGAACTTATATTAGATAGGTATACACCATAACAATAATATGTACTAAAATATTTATAATAATAAAATAACAATAAAAGAACATTATCTTAAACAAACGTTTTAAGCAAAACTCCTCATTACTCCGATACTAAGAAACGTATAAAAGAGTATCGAAAGTGGTGCGGTGACGTAAAACATTTTACTCGAAAAATACAATAAAAACGAGTATATAAAGTGTGTTGCAGCTTGACAAACATTTTTTAATAGAAAAGTAAAAAAAACCGATGCGATCAATGTAACTATTTTAAGACGGATCCAGGTACCTGGTTGTTAAACGGTCGCGTGCTGTCAGTTCCTTTAAACGTTTTTTAAGATTGGAATGAAAATTTTGCTCCGAAAAGAGGCAAAAGAAAATTGTGTTTTAGAAAAAATAGTTCAAATAACAGTTATAGACAATAAAATGGTGCTTTTGTAGCATAACTCTGTTGCATGATTGATATTTTTGTTATAGTTAAAAATAATTCTGCTATACCGTGGTTCAGTAATTACTTATCGGGTCGAAGCAATAGTTTGGAGTAATTCGAAAATATGTATGTTAATGGCCTTTGTGTCGTCAGATTTTGAACAAAATCTAATCAGATTTGTGCCATTATAAATAACACCCAAATTCCAACTATAAGATGTGGAGTAAAAGATTTAGTACAATATTTAGTACAATTAATTTGAAAGTTAACGAGTTTTATTTTTCATGGTGGCGTAAATAAAAAACTCAAAGTCAACCTTAGAGTTTTTTTTATTTCTCAATTTTTAATATTTTAATTTTGTGCGCCTTCAAAATTTATTCGAGATCACGAATAGGCATATTTCGTGTAAATCGAGGATCAACCAACTCTGGTAATATGTATTCTGTACAAAATGGGATCCATTATCTATCATTTTAGTTCTGCCAGAAAAGATTGTCTATGCCATTTTCATGGGTAAAACGGACATTTAACTTCTAGGATACGTCTTCATTAACAACTGCGTCTGGTGTAGCTCTAAAAATGGCCATTGTTTAGTGTCAAACAGTCCACTGACGAATGGTAATCTGTTCTTGCTTCGTTAATTGTTGTATTTGCTTTTTTTTTCATTGGTACGACCGTGAACAATTGCTGGTGAAGCTGGCTACCATAAAGGAGTTGTTTCACTAAATTACAGTAAGTGGTGGTCTTTCTGCGCGAACATACAGTGTAAAAGGTTCAAAGTCGTCAGCAAATTTCTTTGATATTCACCTGTCCTCTTCGGACTGCAATATTGTTTCTTTTTCTAATGTGGCGCGCTCTTCGTCGTTTTTGACAGGGCAAGAAAGGAATCTATTTTTTGAATTCCAAATTCTTCTAAAAACATATCGGGTTTTTGGCAATATTGACATTAATCTAAACAAGCCTTTTGTTTGTCTTGTCAAAGAAGCTTTTTTTTCGTTTGCCTTTCTGTCCTAGCTTCAGTACGTTTTTAAATCTCTTTCAATTTTTCTTTTTCTGTTAATTTCAGGTCTTTATATTAGCTTGGTGAGACTCTTTTGATACATTTGTTTATGTAAATTAGAAAGTGATCGACCCAAATTAAATGATACCACGGCAGCACCACATCCTAGCAGAATACGTGTCTCTTAATGAATAATTTATTCTTTTTCCTCCTATAAATTTAGCAATTCTGGAGTTAAAATGTTCCACCACATTGCTATCGACATCTTGTATAAGAAATCTAGCATGAATAGCCAAAGTTTGGACTTATGAAGTTAATTTTGAATAAAACTTAGGTTTGGTTTTTAGTTCTACAAGACGGATTTTCTCCCAGAAAGTTTTCTTTTGCAAAAATAATCTTGGCAATCATCGTGAAAAAGAAAGATATTGGAGAGGAGAACTGGAATTAGACAGCAAAACGACGGGATACATCGTGGAAGAAGAATGTTAGATTAAGAAAATAAGAATAAGAATAGGTATAAGCGAAAAGAGAGCAATAAGGTACGAAAAAGAAAAGGTTAAAAGAAATAATGGAAAATATTACAAGCAGATTGGAAATTAATAAAGAAAAAAATTGAACATGGACAAGAATATAGGTAACTGTATTACGTATAGATGCAAGGTATGCAATTAAAGAAGTTGAGATAAAAAAACAAAACGTGTAGAAAATAGAAAAAGAAATAGTAGAGAGATTAGAACACTGTAACCAAGAAATAAGGGCAAAAAAATTACGGATCCAAGATATAATTCTAAATACATAAAAAATTTAAATTTTGCAAACAGTTTTTGCTTTTTTTCTTTCGTCCGTACAACTAATCACACTAATTTTTTCCATTTTTAATAAGTATTATATCGACTACTCGAGGGCATTTGATACATTTGTGCATAACTTCCTTACTTGCGCTACTGCATTTAATCGGATTTAGTGATAATGCTATGGAACTGATAAAACAAGATTTAAGAAATCAAGTACACTGGTTCGTTTACTCAATTTGATGTCAAAGTCCTCCCAGTTGTTTCAGGTGTACCTCAAGGGTCAATACTAGGACCACTATTATTTATTGTGTATACGTGCAATTTACAAAAGAGTGTAAACATAGCAACTACCATCTATACGCAGATGATACTAGTTACTATTTGTCTTTTGATTCAGAGAATACTAAAAATGCTGTAAAAACCGGAATGAAGATTTATTTAATTTAGTGGAATTATCTGAACAGCATTATTTAAAAAGTAAACTCTAAAAAATGCTTGCTTATGCTTTTTGGTAGAACGAATCAAAGACAATTAGTTATATCTGAAGTAAAATTAAAATCAATGGCACTGTACTAGCCAATCTTAGAATCAGAATCAGAATCGCAATTTTTAACCTAATCTAATCTTCTAAGTAATCCAATTTTTCTGGTTTGACAAAATCGTCAAACAGCAATTTTAACGCTAACATAGCTCCTTCGCCAATTTAGCTTCTCTTCATGTGATGTATGTTCAATCAACTAAAATCAATTTGTTTTGACTTTTGCATCATCTGCGTTCACAACCACCTTAATACACTTTGAGAAACTTTCGAGTATCAGACGTTTGGTCTACTCCGAATAATTTTCTTCGTCCTTTCAATTTGGGTACATTAACATTATAATTTTGCGCGCTCTAACTTACTCTAACTACTTACTTCTTCAATAACACGTGCCTGACCCCATAGCCTCTTAAAAACTATAACCTATAACTTCTACTAAAATTGCCGTATATGAACTTGCCCACGCATAACTCGTCTTGGTGTCTTTTTCACTGGTTATTTATCAAACTTTGCAATTACTGTACACCCAACGAAGAAGGTCCAAAGACAGCAAAGACAATGCACCTATTCGTTACAATAAATCTTACTTGCAAAACTTAGGATGCAACGTATCTCACGTATTTGTTTGTTTTGGCGCCTTGAATGTATACTCTCGTTTATGAGTTTGTAAGGCTTTATTACTTAAATCAAGGTAGGTAGCGCGATATAATTGCACGAAACTCATTGCGCTCTTCTCCTTTTTTACTTTTTCAGCAAATCCAAAGTTAATACGTTATAATAAAGCAAAAAATTAGTCCGACGGTCGGCCGTCCGCCCGTTTGTAAACAAGGCATCAAGAAGAAAACCACCCGTCAGATATTTTATGGATACGGGTCTTACTTATGATTTCGCAGATCTCAATAGATTTTTGGGCATAATTTATTTAGCCAAAAAAGATGTTTCAAATTTTTGGATATTTAAAACAATATTCATTATACATATTTTTCCTTCAAATAAAAAGTTGTTCATAATTTAATTATACCCTTACTTTTGTATAAACAATTTTTGATCTGATAAGTAATTACTGAGATATAACAATAACGTGACACTAATTGTTCTAAGAATATCTCCACCCATATCAATCATACAAAAAAAAATTATGAAAGTACATAGTTGAAATTCTATTGTCTATAACTTTTGTTTAAACAATGGACGCCGGCTATATCTCGGGAATTATAAATCTATTTATATATATATATATATATATATATTAAGCTATTAATATTTAACAAGTAAAATCGACTACACATGAAATCGTGGAAATAATTTTCAAGTTTATACGATGCCCGCTAGGGGCTGAAACTGTTATGGGCGATCATAAATTGGCTCTTTTCTCCAAAAATATGCAAATATAAAGATATTTTAAATATTGCCGTAGTAAAGACTGCAAAATTTCTGATTTTTAGGGCATTTTACTCTGTCTTAGAAAATGTAGTGGTGGGGGCACGTCAAATATGTTTTTATTTAAATGCAAATAACTCCGGTAAAAGTTCACGGAATTGAACAAACTGGGTATCGCTTAAAAGAGCTCTTCTTACTTAATAAATGCGAGTATAAATATAGTCGAATAAATTTTTGA
>JALBCR010002951.1:0-32705 GCA_030710515.1 Abscondita cerata
TCGATGGCGCTAGTTCAGTTGCAATATTACTAACTCACCCGTTATTTCACTACACCAGTCCAAACTTATCATTATAGTTGCAGCAGGCTCGACGTACCAAAATCCAAATCAAAACCGACTCGTATAACTCAGGATTCTGTGAAAGCTTAACTTTATCCATTTCTTATTTTGCAGGATTCCGAACGCCGAGAATTCTTTCCTGAAATAAGATACTGATACGAAAGCTTTCTGTTTCTCGCCTTTTTGTTTTCTTGTTGATTTTCTTTTCGGGGATAAAGTTTTAGCCGGTTTTGTTCTCCACATGTCTGCGGAGAGAGTTTGCGCCTAGAATTTAGTGTCTCGAAGTTTGCCTTACGTTTATTATAAATAACTGAGTGTTTAAGTTAGAGAAGTACTTTGACAACTTTATGTTTTATAGCATTATTGTTCGCTTACTCTCTATTGTTTTAAACAACAACTTAAAACTCTATTTGAAGTAATGACAATACCATTCTGACTAAAATAATTTGACAATTTTCGCTAATGTATATCGTTTGCAACTGAAAATAAATAAACACTACAATTGTATTTAAAAATTTTATTAAAATGTGTTAGTAAAGTTGTATAATTGGAAAAGTTTATAAACCGTAACGTCGAAGTAAAATACCTTTCGGTTTTATTTTTGGAATAAAACCAAATAAATACTCTCTCGCATTCGTAGCAATATTCTATAGAAATCGTATACATTTTATAAAATCTGTAATACTAAATTTTTATCGTTTTAGGATATTGATTTTGCAATTTAAACTTCCAGATACGTCGAGCTGGTATACCTATATTTTTACTTAAAGTAACTGTAAAAATTACTTCCTTGGTTTTTACGCGATATATGCAATAAATTATTGTACGTATTTGTTAATTCAGCATTAAAAATAATTAAATAACTTAAATAATTTAAACAATATTTTGTTTGTAATTTGTCTTAAAATGTTTACTAAGCACTTTTGTGTTCATTAAAATTAGGCCAGAAAGTTCTTACAAATTAATTTATTATAAACGAGTCATACCTAATAGGTATCTAAAATTTCTGTATTGTCTAGATTTAACAAACGGCTTTGCATTGCATTACTTTACACATTTTTTTTGTTGAATATTGCATTGTAGTTAAAAATAATTTTTTAGACAAGATTTTTGATATAGCTTGGTTAAAAATGGATTACAAATCGATGAAAATGTTGCGCAATCCTTGGGCTGTATGTTATACACAAAACATTGTTGTGGTGCAAAATGGATCCGTCCAGGTGTCAAGTTTCGACTTTTTCGATTTATCAAAGACTTTCCATTTCCAGCAGATAGTGTTGATTTGTTCAATTCTCAGAATTAAATGCATACATTGGGCACTATATGACTTGCTGTTGAAGTTTATTTAGTTTATGGCAGTAAATTCTAGATGGCAGCATTAACAGTTATTATCAACTCAAGGTTAGTATTACCAATCGATCGCTTATCTCTAGAAAAACGAATTGGTCGGTTAACCTTTGTTCCAAGACTACAAATTGTTTGATTTTGTGCTTTTCTTCTGTTAATTGTAGGTATAAACTGAATGCAAAGTTTTCTTTTGGTGCTTTGATCGTGTTTTGTGCTTTTTATTTATAAACTGAACCCGACTTTTGTTTAGTGTAGCTAAATAAATTCTTTACTTTTAATTTTACGGTATAGTGTATTTATACCACTGTAGTGTAAGACTGAAAA
Source organism: Abscondita cerata (assembly GCA_030710515.1). Lineage (NCBI taxonomy): Eukaryota > Metazoa > Arthropoda > Insecta > Coleoptera > Lampyridae > Abscondita > Abscondita cerata. The sequence goes on from JALBCR010002951.1 coordinate 1,732, forward strand.
TTCAACTACTTATAAAATGAGAAGTTGTTGTGTGACAGGATGTAAAGATACAGAAAGACAAAAGTAAGATGTGTTTTAAATTTATTTTTAGGAAACAAAACTTATTAACCTGTTACAGGTATTCAATTCCAATGGATAAAAGGATTAGAGATATTTGGTTGGAGAGAATTGGGAATGCCAAAATGTTAGAGTGTGAACTGACTGATCTACAAAAAAACTTTCGGGGCATCAAAAACATTTTTAGAATCCTGCATTAATCCAAAAGTGGTCGTTTGTTGCGGTATTCTTTTTAGGCAGAGTTAATTAATTTTAAAAAATGAAGATGTTTATTGCTTTGTAGGATTTTCACAATTACCGACACCGAAATCTTGCTTTACTTATCCTCCTCCGGAGTACAAATATGTTACTCCTGAAAAGTAAGAAGTAAGTTGTTGATATTTATTTATTATTATTTATTATTATCCAAACGGAATACATCATTTTCAAACAGAATAAAAATAAAATAAAAATTGCAAGGTAACAATAAGTAATTTTTCTAACTACGATAATAAACTAGGTATACAACTATACATAAAAATACATCAATTTCAAAACAAAATGAAATAACATTTGCAAGGTACCAATAATTAATATTATTTTTGCTACGCTAATAAACTATACCACTAGAGGAGAAAATGAACTACAGATTTTGCTCTGCTACGAAAAACGTTAATATTTGGGTAAAACAGATCAAATTGGGGATCAGATTGTAAAACATTAACATAACGCATCATTCGTACAAGAGGAGAGTAATAGGCACACCAAGTATTAAAATGACCAATTCTGAACAAAACATTATTTCTTGTATTACAATGATAACTTGAGTTCCAAAATCAAGTGATTCTACAAGAGTAGAACATCTTATCTGCCCATGAACCAACTTGTATATAAAAAGCAAATCGGCCATTATACGTCTATTTTCTAGTGTAGACATGTTCAAATGCATTAAAATATTGTTAGTGTTGAATGCTGGTAACCCTAACTTAAAAGATATTGCTTTTAAAAATCTATTTTGAATTTTTCAATATCGACGATCTGATACTTAATGTAAGGGGACCATATTTGAGAACAGTACTCTAAGGTAGAACGAACTAATGAGCAAAATAGAATTTTTACACACCTGAAAGATAAATCTTTACCAATTCTCAATATAAACCCCAACATTTTCCAGGCATGGTTCACGATGTTACAAATGTGTGCGCAAAAACTTAAATTGTAACTAAATGTGACTCCTAAGTCTTTAGTTTCTACCCTTCTAATTAAAATATTATTGATACAATATTTAAATTCTATCGGATACTTAATTCTATAAAATGATATGACTTTGCATTTAGTAATATTCAGGAACAAATCATTTCTACCACACCAATTTTGAATTGCATTTAAATCATTTTGAATCAAAATACAGTCTTGAATATTTTTACAGTTCTAAATATCTTAAGGTCGTCCGCATACAATAAACATTGGCAGTTAGTGATACAATCTCTTATATCGTTTATAAATAGCAAAACAGTACAGGCCCCATGTGAGAACCCTGGGGAACTCCAGAAGGTATATTTATTTCTCTAGAGTAATGACTGTCGATTCTAACAATTTGTTTCCTGTTACAAAGAAAACTTTTTAACCATTCAACGATCATCACATTGAACCCGTACTGTTCTAACTTCATTAACAAAGTGCGGATGTTTACTTTATCAAAAGCCTTGGCAAAATCAGTATAAATAGCGTCAACCTGCATACGATTCTCCAAAGCCTCCGACAAAAAGCATGATATTGCATGAGATTAGTTGTTGTAGCGCGACCAGATAAAAGCCATGTTGCTCATTTATTATCAGATTTCTAGATGCCCACATCAGTTGCTTTGTTAGTATACAATCTAATATTTTTGGAATGATTGATTGTAGAGAAATGCCTCTATAATTTTTAATATCACGCCTGTCTCCTGATTTAAAAATTGGGGATAGATAGCTTAATTTCCATTTATCAGGAAAACAGTGATCTTGTATGGAACGGGTAAAGATTATGGTAAGAGGTATAATAACAGAATAAATACATTTTTTAATACTACACTAGGGATATTATCAGGACCATATGTGAAGGAGGTACGTAAATTGTTAATTGCTTCAAAACCATTGCCCTATTTATTATAAATTTAAAATTGGGATCAACCTTTTCGTAACCAACGGTTCCAGATTTTGAAGTCTGGTTACAGATGTTGTAATTATAGACAGACGAGAAATAATCGGCAAATAAATTAACAGTATCATTTAAATTGTTACTACGGTTGTTGGACAAAACATTTCTATAGGCAAGCCTTTAGTTTCTTTCGGTCATTTACAAATCGCCAAAAGTTATTTATGTTAGTAGCAATCTTTACTTCAATACCGTTTAAATATTCCCTATAAAGTATGGCACTAAGAGATTTACATTCGTGTCGCAGATTATAAAAAGTTAGGTAATCATTGTACCCATTAGTACTCTTAAATTTAGCATGCGCACACTTTTTCTGTCTGGTTAAACTTATTAAGGACTTGTTAAACCATATAGGGTACTAGATCGGATAAATGTTCTTTTAGGAACAAAAATTCAAACAGTTGATACATAATGGAATAAAATTCATCAACAAGATCATTAATATTTACAAATACCGAGGAAAGAAACTGCCAATCAATAGAGGCGAGAACGAAATTAATTTCCTCAAACTTTGCATCATGAAAAAAATATTTAGTTATAGAACTAGGTACAGTTACGATTTTTTCTATCTTTACATTGATAGCATACGCAGAATGATGAGCACTATTAGGGAATAGTGGATCTAAACTATAAGACATATCAGCCGTAATATCACAAAACACTAGATCTAGAAACACACCACGTATATTAGGCAAATTATTTCTTTGAGCTAAATTTAAAAACCAAATGAATTCTGAAGAATCGCAGCTCCTGGACTAGCTTCATAATTAGCCATGACTCCCATATTGTCATGTGACCATTGATCATTGGGAAGATTGTAGTCACCACATATTATTAATTTATTGGGGGAATGACAGCTCGAAAATGGGATTCATACACTTCTGAAGAACTGTTCGGAGGAATATAAACAGCTCCTATAAGCACAACCTCCTTAATGAATTTAACCTTTAAGAAAAGATGTTCCACGTTTGTTGTAGAGTTCAAGACCAAAACACTAATAGTTTTGTTCACCGCTATCAATACGCCACCGCCACGTTTTTTCGTGCTTGTTGCTTCAGATCTGTCACAACGATATATATTATAACTAACCAGAGTAAATTCGCAGTCCTTAACATAGCCATGTTTCAACGATGATTATTACGTCATAACTACAAGAAGCTACTGCTATACAAAAATCACGAATTTTACTCTTGATACCCCAGCATTGTGATAATAAACGTTTAGTTTTTGATTTTGAGAGTGAGAGTTAATTGCTGGAGTTTTCACAATTTTAGGAATACCACGAATATAACGAATTGTCAACTGCTCTTCACCCTTACTTCTTCGGTTTTCCAGTTTCTTACGCAACTTATTAAGATATAATCGCTGGTTTAAACTACCACTGAAAGATTCAATGTGTCAATTATAGATGCCCTTCAGTCAACTTCTGCTTTTTTACCTGAAGAAGTCATTTATTCATCCATTTATTCACAATTGAAAACATATAACATATTTATTGGTGAATCAAGTGATATTTTAGGTAGGTAATACCTAGTATTTATGTACATGTTTCTAATCACAAATCCAGATTATGTCTTTGAAGAAAAAAGTAAGAAATCTGGTGCAGCAACTTCTATTAATGCTGAAGATGTCATGCCTTGTAAGTTGATTATGTTTTATTATCAAAAAAAATGTAACAATGTTTTTTAGTGAACACTGATGCCATGGATTGCCGGCTACTTCAGAGCATTTAATTCTTCCAGCGTTAGGTAAATCAGAAACAATTGAATAAAGCATGTAGTTTATTTCAAACTTATTAATTAAGTTCAAAAATTCGTATAAAGACTACGAGTTTTACTCTACGTTCTGTAGGTGTTAGCAGACAAGACAACCTTACACCCCAAGCAGGGTATTTTTATAAGCAGGGAAAATATCTACAACAAGTTCAGGATAAGTTAAAAAGAAGAATAAATCCATTACACAAAATTAAAATTTTAAATACGAATATTCTAAAATTACAACATTTTAAAATGTTAATAAAGTGACATAAAATTTCTTTTTGTCTCAAATTCCCACCCAAAAGTTTAAACTTTTCTTTTAATACAAGAATAAATGATTCCATATTTTCTCATCCTAAAGAAAAAGTCTCGAAATTGAAACATATTGATAAATACTATGTCGTTATGTTTGATGAAGTTTTATTATCACCAGGATTGCAATACAATCTAAAGACAGATTATATAGAAGGGTTTGTTGATTTTGGTAGAGCAAACCGTCGTCTTGCATTTGTAGATGATGCTCTGACATTTATGGTTAAAAGTATCCACAAAAAATTGAAGCAGACTGTTTCTATAATTTTTTGTGAAGGAACACCATCAACAGCAGATATTATGGTTACTTTGAAACAAGTGGCTCGGAAACTTCGAGACTGTGGTTTCATCATTGTAGCTACTATATCAGATTAGAAATCGACTAATTAAGCTGTTGTAAAGCAGTTATTACAAGAGACTGTAAGCTTTTTTTCTTCACAGACACAAGGAAAATCATACTTAGGACTACATAATAGATGAGTAAGTTAAAGAGGCTTTCCTTCCGTAAAAATTTGGTCAAAAATAAATTTTCCAGGACCGTACTACAGGCTAACTGGATCCTTTTAAGGAAGGTAAATGTAAAAAGGAACAAACCACTTTCTACTGGTGGAAGCGACGTTTTGCACCCTATGTGGGTGCTTCTTCAAAGCCAGTGCCAGAATTAAATGGGTGTTAAGATGAGAGATGTACGTTTAGGACACATTCTTTTTTTATATAATTTGGTATCAACACTCATTAAAATTAAAACACACAAACAAACCAACAAGTAATAACAGTTTTGAAACGAAAACGACAATTTTGAACGCGTACATGTAAATAACCATGGTACGGTGTTATTACTTGTTTGTTTGTTTGTGTGTTTTAATAAGTGTTGATACCAAATATATAAAAAGAAATGTGTCCCTAAACGTACACCCATTTAATTCTGGCACTGGCTTTGGAAGCACCACATTAGAGTGCAAACGTCGCCCTACAGTAGAAAGTGGTTTGTTCCTTTTACATTTACCTTTTTAAAGGATCTAGTTAGCCTGTAAAGTACGGTCCTGAAAAATCATTTTCTGACCATAATCGATGAGGGAAAACAGTACATCTATATGATTTTCTTTATATGATAAAATGTGTATCGAAATTTACTTTTAAGCAAAAATCTTCATTACGTTTAATATAACAACAAAAAAGTCGCTTCTTGGTCTCATATAGCTAGAATTGAACTTGATCAAACTAGACGCATTAACAATCAATTTACAAAATTAACCAACGAACACGTTAAACTTTCCCAAATTAAAAAAATGAAACTAAAAAACTGTACGCAGGGTATTTAGTCATACTATAGCTTTAGCAATGTACTGTGCAGCTGAAGTAAGTAAACAACTCTCTAGAGATTCAAAAATTTTCATTGAACCAAAAGCTACGGAGGACAGCTAATTTATTGCTATTGTTTGACAGTTTTTTGGATAACGTTTATGGTAGTTTAGTATATCCTCTACCAAGAAAGAAACTACGGTATGTAGTAAAACATACTTCACAACATTTATCATATTGGAGTTTGTGCTTTCTTCAATGTTTTTTTAAGGAACTTCATGCCATTAAAGTTGTTCGACCTCCATGACTTAACAATTGGGTCTTTTTCTCTTCACGTTTTGATATACTTAACACCGAAACTATTTGAAGTTATTTTTAATAACTTTTCACCGTGATGCTTTAATCAAGATCCGGTAGAAAACTTCTTTCCTGCGTCAGAAGTTATGTTGTACGAAATGTAAACTCTACATGTTCTTCATTTATAAATTCCTGTAAATCCCTTTTAATTAATAATTTTGTGTCGCCCTACTCTACAGTAACTAATTGTGAAAAAGATAATTCAGTAGGTCCACTAGACAATTTAAAATTATTTATTGAGCAACGTCATTTGGAGTATGTTCAACTTAAAGTCCCAGCATTACATATGTCACTTCCTGCAGAATCTTCATCCAATATTTCTACCCGATATATATCGGCTTATGTAGCTGGTTACTTTGTCAAAAATTTCTAAAAAAAAGCTTCCTGTACCCTGTGCAAAGAAAAATTTGCAGTAAAGAAATTTTAGAAGAAAATATTTTTATTGTCAAAAGACAGTATGCTAAATGAAACTTAAGGCTGTTCTATCACTCAGGACAATTTTAGATTTCTAGTAGGCGGTTCACTATTTTTATTTCGTGTTACATAAAAGCTATTTGTTGTTTTTTCTGTTTCTAAAACTGTTTAAAATGCACGTAATGTACAAAAAAAATTGACATCAACAATTCAACAATATATTATTTATCTATTAATATTAATCGGCTTCCAAGTCTGGCCTGTTGCGCTCAGAAAAATTCGCCCGCGAGTACATTCATTTCACAATTCTCAGTATTTATCGTTTACTTAATGTTAATTTTCTCGTTGATTTTAAGTAAAAATTAAAAAAAAGTAGATTGTTTTATTTAATTGGGCCTATACAAAATTTTTAAAACGCAAATAAAATAATTAACATATAAGGCATTCTAATATTTGTGCAACACCTACATTTCTTATTATAATAAGATATTTTTAATATTTTTCAATTTTATATTATTTAATATTTTACAAAATAACCATTTCAATAAACATTTTTTTGCAAATTGTGTCATTAATAGTTGTTCATGGGGAACCTTGAAAATTCCTTAAATACCTTTTTTTTCATTTTTAGTAGTTAGAGAAGTATTTTATTTTCATATCAAACTTTACCAAAATATGTTCATTTAATTCAATAGCAAAAATATTGTAAACTTTACCAAATATTTTATAATTTATTTTAACAAATTATAAGTTTGTTTCGATCAAATTGTAAGCCATCATACCTTACTATTGAAGAAAAAGAGTATTTATTAATAATAATAGTATTGAAACAAATTCTGAAAAAAATCTAGCTAGTATACAGATCTCTGCATTGAAAATAATAAAATTCACCTTCACTTTTTGCCGTAAACTCTAGATAGCACTACGAACTGTGTACCTACGAAGCAAGAAAGTTGGCACCCGACGCTTTTTATCTATGATTAAAAAGCGGTGTGTATTGCAACATCAAAGGAAGGCACCATTAAAAAACATATTAAGTAAAACAACAGAAAAACTTAGATCCTAAAAGTGCGAAATAAATATAAGTAAAAAAAAAGAATCTGACTTAAAAAATACACAGTGGTCAAGGATGAATGCACAATGTTCTAATAGCAACTTAAGGAAATTGAAACTTCACAATAGTGTTAAAGGAACTGCACATAACTACTGATATAAATGAAATTAACCAACAAATTCAAACAAAACTATATATATTATTACACCAAGAATATAAAATGTATATAATAAAACATCAAAATACCAACATCATTATTCTTTGTTGAATTAACACAAAAGAAAACAATAAATATTTCTATAAATTCTCTAATTGTAACACAGAATTTATATTTTTAATTTTATGTTTATTACGTATTTAAAAAAAATATAGTTAGCAGATTATGTTACATACGACACACAATAGGTACCTAACACGTTCTACCCATTGTAGTGCACAATGATCTTGAAAGCTTCCATAAAGCACTACAAAAATAAAAATTATCAAGCAACCACAATCATCACAGAATATGACTCTCGACCTATAGCAGTATAAGTAATTTACTTGCAACTTAAATAGCAAGTATTCAAACACAATACTAGATTAGACAGGTCGTGGAATTGAATTGATTTAATTATTTTTACAGTTTAAACAAAAGTACAAGAAAATAATCTGTGGTGGATTGGAATTCTGCGTTACAACGGACTATAAGTATAACCTAAAATGTTTTCTTAGATACTTTGAATTCTAACCTAAACTGTGTACAAGATGACTACTTTGTTAAAAAATTCTAAATGTCAAAGAAAATCTTAAGACCTACCTAACTCGTTTTTTATTTGAACACCTATTTTAAAATCAAGAAAAAGTAATATACACATTTCTTTAAAAAACATCTATGAGCTCTAGATCAAACGTATCAACACTAAAAAGAAGGCAACTCTACCATGCAGCGCAAAAAGAACTAAACACAAGTGTAGGTCTTTACCAGCCTTTAGAAAAAAGACACACTCTTTTTTCTAATCACAAAGAACACAAAATAATGGGAAAACCCAAACTGAGAAAACAATGGCAAGTGACCACAACACCACATAGTAAAGCCAAACTTCACAGAGTAATAAGTCTAATAAAATTTGACCTTGAATAGAAACGATACTATTTACTTTACGGTGTTCCATGCTAAACATATATGTATGCTCTACTTTAATTTATCGACGGTACAGTCCGGGGTGCTACAAGAAAGCGACCTTATACCAGTTTTCTTTCTGATCTTTATGATAACGTGTGGATAGAGAGTTTACTTTTTAAATTGTTAAACCTTATTTTTTGTCCCAAAATTATTTCTTTTCTTTATCTAATCGAAAGTTTAGAATTTTTGTTAAAATATAGAAGCACTAAATTTAGATTTTTAAATAATAGGCTTCCACAGGGGCCAGTTCTTTCAATTATTAGTAGATCCAAGGCAAGGCGTTATATTAGAATTTAAAATAAACATTCATGTGTAACATGTAACAAATATGCACACCTTGAAAACTTTAGATTTCAAAAATGGCCGCCGTCGTCTTGCTAAAGTCAAACACGCCGACGTTAAGTTGTTCCTCTAAAAAAATTGTAATAAATAGACCTGGCAACATTGGTTTTATAAAAAAACCGACATTGTCAAAAATCGGAATGGCGCGTATCAATGTAATGTCAAATTATTCTGAAAATTATTAATGTTTTGTTTGCTCAGTGTATCTGAATAATGTAGTTTATAATTATATTGTAGTTAGGTAAATAAAAGATACGACAATTAACTGACGACGAGGATGGATTAGATAGATGGGGAGAAAAAAAGCTGAACAACCAAATTAACAACTCAATAAAATAGCAGATTTAAAAAATCTGGTAAATGTTTTAAACCAATTCGTTGCTCAATTACAAACATCCCAAAGCCAACCTGCACAACGGCACAAACACAAGTTGGTGACATAGTAAACAAAGAAAACCTTTGTTAATTATAAACAACGGTTAAAAATTTCCTTTATGTTAAAGCAGTCACAACTTCATTTCCAGAAACAGGAACAATCAAGGCTCCAGTACTAATAAATTCTATCAACTATTAGCAACATTAACAAGTCCAGAACTGCCCAGCCCAAAAACATGTCTACCATAATTTCATTATTGGAAAGGTATTTGTGTCCGCAGCCCAACACACATTTCTATCGAGAACAAAATGAAACAATAAGTGAATATACTGCTTCTCTGAAGAAAGACTGCAACTTATGATTTTGTTTGCCCCACAACCGCATGTGGTAAGTCCATTTCTAACATTTGAAAAAGCCACCTAAATAGCACTTGCACAAGAACAAGGAAGTATAGAAATGGCGCAGATAGCTTCTATTAGAATCAATCGTGTTACCCAAATCTACACCGTCCACATAGCAACCAAGTAGGCAAATGGGAAACCGTTATCCACCTCACGCACACTCAAAATCGCAAGTAAACTATAAAGAATGAATGGTACAGAACATGTCAGCAAAGTCAGTAACAAAAAACAGATCTGGTAAAATTGTAGTATACGAGATAAAAACTTGTACTAGTGTTGAACATTGTTCACCCTCAATTGATACATACAAAAACAGATGACCAAAAATATTACGTAAATGTTAAAAATAGGTTTAGTTTCTCAAAGATTTGAAGTAGTCCAGTGACATTATTACCGAGTTATGTATTTCTAAAATTAAATATCAGTATCCCCTTAAACCAAAATAAAATCCGCTAAAATATAAAAGAAACAAATTCCCTCAAATCAAGAACAACGGAAATTTTATCCAAATATTCTGATGTATTTGAGAAAAAGGAGGCAAAACTTTACAATATACTTACTCACTGAAAACTTGCAAAGAAGTGAGGCCAATATTTATGAAGTCACCTCCGGTCCCATACGTTTTACATAAAAAAGTTGATCAAGAACGTAATAGTTTAGAAAGAAAAAAATTATAACAAAAGTAAATTATTTAGATTGGTGCTCACCATTGGTTATTGTTTGGAAACCCAACGATAACGTACGGTTGTGTGTCGAATATAAAACAACTCTAAATTCACAGTTCCAGTATGCATGGGATCATATTCTTTGAAATAAATTTTGAAGAGGAAAATTGTTTTGCACTTTGGACATCCACAAGGCGTATTTACACGTAAGTGTCGACGATGAATCTCGGAAATTACAAACGATCTCGACGCACCGAGGAACTTATTAGATGAACCGTTTATCTTTTGAAATAAAAACGGTACCTATTAAATTACACTGTATAATAGATGAAACTCTACGTGATCTAAAAGTAACAACAGCATACTTTGATAATATCGTGATTCAAAGTAAAGCGCTGAAACAGTGTAAAAAAAATCTGACAATTTGTCTTGAGAAACTTCGCATTTCGTTTAAATCGCGAAAAATGTTAATTCTTTAAGTCTGAAATTAAATATCTCGGACACACGTTAGTAGAAGTGGAATATCTAAAAACTCAGACAAAGTGAATGCAATACTCAACGCACCGCGCATAAAGAATGTTAATGAGGTCAGAAAAGTATTAGGTTTAACCACATATTACTCCAAATTTATACCACATGTTTCTTCTATCACGCCACCATTGTTGGTATGTTTAGGTTTTAGTGGTTTCCTAAACCTTGAAGTAAATACTTTGCCAAGACGAACCAATCCACTATTGCACCCGGTTTCGTCACCACACTATACAGGTTTATACTGATCTTCTGGGGCACATATACATAACACTTACATCACAATACAATATTTGTACAGAAAAATAAGAAATATTGATCCTGACCGTAAAGCTGCATTAATTTAAATTATACAATAAATTGCAAGTGATGGAGTCTTAGTTCTGCATGACTTGTCTTTACCGATTACCTTAGCTACAAACGCCAGCCCAACCGCAATTTCAAGAGTGCTCTTACACGTCATCAACAGAAACGAAAGACTATAATTGCCTATTACGGCGGAAACAAACTATTCAGAATTTGTTCGAGAGACCACAGCAATTTTCTGAGCAATTTAAAAGTTACACCACTTTTTGTATGTTCGAAAACTTACATTGTTCACTGACAATAAACCATTAATGCGCATACTTAGTCCAACTAGTAAACTACCAGCCATTAACGCATCGGGTTTGTTACGTTATGCAACATTCTGAATGACTACAAAATAGAACATTGAAAATCAAACTAAATACCAACACTGGTTACTTCTCTAGAACTCCACTGCAAAGAACGGGTGGCTTACGAAAAAAACTACACGAGGGTGGTGAAATATATAAACTTACAATAAACCAAATTTCTTCCGATGTCATAACTTATCAAACAATTACTCAAAAAACCGTATTGATCCTGAATTGGACCAACTTTAAGAAAACTTGCTATTTGGACAAAACACCGACATAAAATTTAGTCTCCATAAAGAAATTGTACTTTGAGGCTATAGAGTGAATATTCTTGTTTGCTTGCGTCCTGAAATATTAAAGGAACTACCGCATACTTATTTGTGTATCGCCAAAATAAAAACCCTTGCAAGACGATACTGTTATTGGAAATTCATCGACCAAGACACAATTAGCGAAGTCGTGCGAAGCTGTTGCAATCTAAAGAAGGATCCTAAGTAAGTACCTCTTTATAACTGGGAGGAACCCAAGTCAAATCCTCAAAGGCTTCACATTCACTACGCAAGTCCGTTCCAAGATACATATTTTTTGTATTTGTAGATGCAAAATCAAAATGCCCGGAAATCTTGCTCTCACACATGACTGTAACGGTTGCATCAATAATGAACACCCTAAAAAAATTATTAATAGAAACGGGCTTTACTGCTCCAGGACATCTAGAAACGAAAGTATTGGCATAACTTTACGTAGGAACTTAAAAAAAGCAATGAGTTCTTAAAGTCAAAATTATTAGAATTTCATTTTGGTTTTGAACCACGCCTTTACATAACGGAAAAATTCCTGGTGAATTATACCTGGGACGTCAGTTGCGTACAAAATTAGATCTGATACATCAAACCGCTTCAAATAAAAACAAGGCCATTCAAAAATCAATAAACCGACATTTAAGCATGGGAGACCATATTCAATCCAGAAATTGTACGACATCAAGACTGTGGCGCTATGAAACCATAGTTAAAAAATTGGAACGTCTATATCATTTGGTGGAATTAGATGATGGATAAAAAATGAAGGCAATAAACAATATAATTCAAAAATTAGCTGCAACAACTAGGAGAGCAGATGCAAAGACACTTCTTACAGCTGTATTGGCGTTAGTTTATTCTACAGCAGAATAATGTGCTAATGTCTTGTTGAATAGTTATCATAGAAAAAGATAGATGCGCAGTTAAATTGCACTATGCGTATAATTAGCGAAACCATTAAATCTACTTTTCTCAATTGGCTTCCTGTTCTTTGTAATATTACTCCATCAAACATTTGACAAAAAGTTGCGTGAAAACGAGAAAGGAGTAAATTGCAACTTAACAAAAACTTGATATAATATTGAGAACTGTTTACGTAAAAGAGTTAAACCTCAAACTCCTGTATGGTGCCAAGACTATTTAAGTACGGTTTTCTCTAAAGTTGAAGATTAGAAAAATTATGACCTGGAGTTGATGTTTTCAATAAACATGTTATTGATGATCTAACAATACAGGTCCGGAGCTTTGATCAAAAAAGAAAAATTTGGTCAAAAGTAAATCGCATAAGAACAAGCCATTCAAAATGCAATTCAATGGTCGTTTTTCAAAACTTACCGGTTACAAAACCGGTTGAGCGCTAGATCAAAACCAGAACAATCGGGTTTTTAAGTTGGAACTTCGGGGAATAATTGCAGCTAACCTTACTTTTGCTTTACTTTCTTACTTATTAGCAATTGATGTTGTGTTCAGAATATTAGTAGGTATTTCAAAAACAAATACAATTCATTAGAAGTCACATATTCAGTTTAAACGGTTAGGTTATGTCACTATGTTTCATCGATATTCATCTTTTAATCTTGATTCAAAATTCACCACTGACCGCAAATAACAACTGATTAAACAGGTTGAAGCACAGGTCTATTGACCGGTAAATGAGCGGTAAGTTTTGAAAAATACCCTATGTTATTGAAATAGGGTATGATTCTTAATCCAAATTGTGATCGTGGAAACGAACCAGAGACCGATGCACATATTGTGGAGGATTGTCAATTAACAAAGTTTTACTAATTTGAAGGACACCGAAAGTTAACCAATGTTTTGTATTCTCTGTCCTGATTGTATGATTTTTCAATATTTTGTTTGCTATTTTTAATTTTTTTCGTCATTTTTGTTACTGGTGCCATAAAATTGTCGGAAGAAACTTGCAAATGTCTACAGAGAAAGAAGAAGCCCTAAAAGTAGTGCAAAACACAGTGAAAAACTTTTAGTGCAGCCACACCGTTTAGTACAATCAAAGATTAATCTACACATGCGATGACACGCGTTTGATAAAGTAAGTGTATGCCATTACATTACCAACAGAATTTAATGTAACGTGCCAGTACAAAGAATAAGTCTGTAGTTAAGATATTATTGATAGAGGCACGATTTGATAAGCTGGGACAAAAAAAACTCTAATCTATGAATTCTGTCATTAGATGTTTCTTTATATAAAATGCTTTAAAATTCGGAAACTATTGGTGATAAGCAAAAAAACTGTGTTGAGTTTAGTTCTTTTAAAGTTTTGTTTTGTTATCAGTAAAAGTAATGCCTTGATGACGAGTCTGTAGGTGCGGCAACCAAAGGTTGCTCTTACTGCAATAGAACATAATTTTTTTTAAAGCGTTTTTTAAATCCAGACAAAAAAAGAATCGCCGTGGATTTATTGTAATGTGCATTTTTTGGAAGCGACGGCGACGCATCGTCGTTCTGAATAGTATACTGACTTCTAGAAAAATTGCAACACCTAGAAGTTGTGAAACGATTTTAATGAAATTTTCAGGTAACGTCTATTTTTATTAAACAAAGTGATGATTAAAATTTGAATAAAATCTAGCCAGTAGTTTTTGATTTTTTGCCTGTTGTTTCCATAGCACATAGTTACAATAAATTTGAAGTATTAGACCATTTAGTAACTGTCAAGTTTGCAAATTGTTGTTGTTTCTTCACAATTTCATTTTGAACTTGAAAACAATGCCGAGAGTACGTCAACATCGACATTTTGTCCAATTAAGTGATTTTGAACGTGGCCGTATTATTGGAACGAGAGAGACCGGACTTTCGCTAAGAGAAATTGCTCGTCGTGTAAACCAAAATGTTTTATCGGTATTGAGATGTTGGTCCAAATGGTCCAAGGAAGGGGTTCAACATCGTCGCCGTGGATCTGGACGTCCTCGAAGGACTACAGATCGCGAAGAACGTCGCTTAAGAGTTTTGGCCACAAGAGATACATTTTCAACAACTCGATCAATTGCAAATGATTGGATGAGAGGTACAGGACTTAGGATGTCAATGTCATCTGTTTATCTTATGGGTTGCGCTCATATCGTCCATTTTTGTGTCTTCGTCTTACACCACTTCACCGTCCACGCAGGCTAGAGTGGAGCAACGAAAGGGTTAATTGGGCGCAAGAATGCCATCAAATTGTGTTTAGTGACGAGTCCCGATTTTGCTTGAGGGCCCACGATGGTCGTAAAAATCCAACATTTTTTGTGGAACGCAACACAACTTGAGGAGTTATGATATGAGGTGCAATATGTTATGGTAACATATCACCCTTGGTCTTTATTGACGGCAACCTTAACGCAACTGGTTACATTGCTAATGGGCTACAACCAGTTGGCCTTCCATATCTTTAAAGGCTGCAAAATCCCATTTCTCAGCAGGATAATGCGTGCCCTCATATGGCAAGGGCTAAAACACGGTTTTTGGAAGAATCTAACATTGCCGTCCCCCTATGGCCTGCTCGGGATATGATTGGTAGGGGACTGGGTAATTTACCGCATTCTCCAGATAATTTACACAATCTTCAGCAACGGATTCAAGAAGCTTGGGATGATATACCACAAGCAGCTATAGATCACATGATTGATAGCATGCCAAGCCGTCTAGATGAGTTGCATTACAAATAGTGGCGGAGCAAGTTATTATTGAATAAACTTTTTAAGCTTTTGTTCTTTTGTTTTTAAATATTAATCATCACTTTGTTTAATAAAAATAGACGTTTCCTGAAAATTTCGTTCAACAACTTCTAGGTGTTGCAATTTTTTTGGAAGTCAGTATATTATTGTAACATTGTTGCTTAACAACTTACGTTTTCTTATGCTCTCAAACTGTTGACATTATTGTATTTAATTTTGAAAATAATTTCAAATAAATAGAACTACCTACTCATTCTCTAACTTTTGTAATAATAGCTTACCTACATCCTATAGAAATATTATTTGATTAATATTTCAATTAAAAAAACTAGTTATCAGTTAATTTTGTAAAATATCTATACTGCTTTTATTTCGAAATATGCGTTTTAAGCTCAGCATTTTAATGCCAATAAAAGAAATTGCATTTGAGTCAGACGTGCAATTCGATCTAATTTTCAATTACTAAAACAGGTTACAAGAAAAGCCGTTGAGGTTTGCACTTGCACGAACAAAGGTGAAAACTGCATAATGAATGTGGTTAATACAAAAGATCAATAACAATAAGATAAGGAATAATAAAATGGCTTTGAAAAAGGATCACGCTAAATCGTATGCGTATGTTGCATGTCGAATCAAATAATTTTTTTTGGGGAATTAATAAGATTGACTAACTGCTCGCGTTAAACCAAAAAGACAGGGGCATACATAAAACTATTAAAACCCTGTCATAATACTCCGCCTCCGGTTATTTTTGATTAGTTTTGTATTTGCACTTGAACACGCAATTTTGGGGAATGTAAATGTCAGTCTTTGATTTATTGAATTATAGATTGCCAACTACTGACTTAAATTTCTGATTGTCGAAATTTTATTTTATTTCTCTGACGAACCGATTCATTTAATCAAAGCAATATTTTAAACTACGCTAATGGTCGTAAAAAATTTAACAGGTCTGATTTTAACCTAATGAAACTATTAGTTACCTAATAACCAATTCAATTGTCGACCTAGTTTAATTGACTGTAAACAATTCCTGGCAATTTCAAATTAAGACTAATCATGCACTTGTGAATACTTGACGTTACTACATTATTAGCTGATAATTGAACTATATCGTAAATTAAAACTCAATAACATAATGTAATTTGGTAAAAGTAATGGCAAATGTTCATCAAGAAACGCCAAATCAAATATTAAATCAGTTTAATTTATGTTCTATTTAAGATTGTCTTTTTTAGAAAAAAAAATGAGTAGTAGTGTGGCATATATAAAAAAAAGATGTTAGAAAAAACGATATAAACGAAAAAAATTTAAAAAACTTACTCAAGCTCACTCTTAATTGAATTCGAGAACGAGTTTTATAACACATTGCCTCAAATTAAGTGGACGTTTAAAAGAACTATGTACGAGTCTGAAGTATTGTTGAAAATAAATTATTTCCTGATATTTTCTATAATTTGAGAAATGTTTAGATATCGTCTTATTCTTCTAAAATTTCTAATTAATACCTAGTTTTAAATTTTACTGCTAACCGGAACTAAATTAAAACTGTATTTGAACAGAAGTAGGAACATATAAGATAAGTAGATATAGGAATACAACCCCAGTTTACCCAGTTTACACCTGAGCCATATTTATGCATATTAATGCAAATGCGAGAGTTTGTACACTATGTATATTACATTTTGTCAATGTTTACATAATTTTTACATGACGGGTGATGAATACGTGGAAAATACAATTTAATGCAGAAATATGTATGTCTACATGTTATTTTTTAAGTACATAAAATAACAGATATTTATAAAAATATTTAAACGTTTACGCTTGAGAAAACTAAATACATATCTTCAGTCGCATACATAAATTTAAAAAAATTAAAGAAATATTTTTCATATTCTTTGTAAAAAATGACACTTTTTAAATTGACGAACATTTTTAAATAAGTATTTAAATGTTACTGAAATTCACGATTTTTCTTAGAAATGTCTGAAATTACTTAGTGAATAGAAATAAATACTATGTAACGGTTGTAGTTTACAAATAAACGAAAGAAAACGACGGTTCTAGCGGTACAACCTAGAGAGACAAATAAGACAATTTGGCTTGATGTAGCGCACTAAATTCGTGGAGGATCCAGTATTTGTAGTAGTTATCACATCATCGTCCGTCTTAGTCGGTGAGTTAGGGAAAGGGGGTTCTTGAAGAACTGTAAAGAAATAGACAGCTGCCTAACAAGGAGCCACCTGCTGCGTAATAGAAAGAAATAAAACCGATCAACAGAAGTTCAATAGGTTTTACTAAAGGTCTAATACGCTAAATCAAACACAAATCAGAGAAACAAATAGACAATTCAATATAGCAAATAAAACGTAAAGTACTAGAAGAATGTGACAGAAATACAGAAAGACTGTCGCATATAATTAGCGTTAGGAAAAACAATAATTAAAGCTCGCAATTAATGTGTCAAATTTCAGGTACACCCCAAATTAAAGTTAGCATTCCAATTAAGGATTGGTTACAAAGAAGGTTTGGCGCACACACGTCACTTACACACGGTGACTTAAAACTAACTTAAACTCGGAATAAAAAGATAAGTACCTCCCGCCGATATCACCTGAGACATACTGGATTGTCGGATAAGGTACTGTAGATATTATGAAACACATTCTCATGAAATGCCCGGTTCTGTACCTAAAAGAATGAAATATGTAGAAGATATCCTGATCAAAAAGGAAGAATTACTTCCAACCAGGAGAAACTGATCAACTTTATTAAGAATACAGATTTTTTCCGACTTAAACAGAAACGAGCAGTGTAGGAGGAATCGAGCACTCACCCCAATCTTTATAAATAATGATAATAACAATTGTTATTTTGTTATCTAATTTTTTTTAATATCAAAACTGCAGTGAGACAATTTTCGTAGTAAAACGCAACCAGAGTTTGATTAATGTTTACTAGTTATTTTGGTTGAATATTTTATACTTAGGCAAATTATTTATCACGACAGACGTATTAAAAACAATTATTTAACAAAATTACTGATTCCATGTTTATTATGTAATTTTTGTACCTTCTTATAATACAGTCATATAAAGTTCATTCTGTATATATTTTGATGCCGGCAGTGAATTCATCAATACTGCGATAAAAGGTAAGCGCATTTTTAACGCAACATATTATATTGCTAACCGAATAAATTAGTGATTATTACAGAATCACAAAGAGCTTCAAAGTGTAGAGTAGCTTAAACGCAGGTAGATAATAAAATCAGTGCAGAATTTTAACGCACTGCCCATTTGATTCTTTTTTCTATGGCTATCAGACAAGCTATCTGTTGTTTTAAGATAACATTTCATAACTATTGTGTTCTAGTAACGACATGATAGCCTGTGCAGACAATTCAGTATTAAGCCTTTGGAAGTAGAATAAGCAACCTACAACAAGTTTAACCGCAAAGTGTTTTTATAATTCATTGTCGACAAGGTTGCTTTAGTGCAAACACTTTTTAAACGTGTTATGTTAACACGAATGACACTAGATGTCGCAACATCCTGTTACTTTTATAATATTAATGTTACAGCCTGAACACGTAGATCACTGACAATTATGTCTCTATGGACATACTATAACATAACAACGTATGAAAAGATAAGAGCTTTTTAGAACTGTTTTTGCCGTCACTGTTTTCGGCATTCATGATGGTAAATTTAATAATACATTGGGTTAGATGTACGCTTTCCATGGACCGATATTCGCACTTCAACCGTACAGTTTCTTTTTGCAACAGAAAGTCGGCTGAAAGTCTAAACCGTTTACCGGCTGCAGAAGTAGAGGATTGCACGCTTTCACACACAAGTAATTGACGGCATGGTTCTTGTACCTTTTTGACGGAAACCATGTTTATTGTATTAAAAATTCAAATTGATATGAAAATTTGACTGCGGCAATCAAATCTCGCCCTTCACTTATGAGATAAATCTCTCGAGATTTATGAAAATAGAAATAAAACAACCGAAGGTTGGAGAAAAATGTGTCAAAAGATGGACAAAGATACACGCTATTTTTTACATTTTTTTAAACTAAATTTCCCATGAATGCTTTCTTCTTACAATTTATTTCCATGTGTGCATAGAACTGATGATTCAATAAAACAAATAGACCTAATGTAAACCCTAAACACAATTTGTTGTAAAACGCTAGTCGGTTCCAGCAGCCTAAAACCTTGACATCGAAAACCGTTTCAGGTGACAAAACCCTAGGCTAGTAATCAAGTGTAGCAATGGTATTGTACTAAATGCTATCACAAACAGAGCCAGGTAAATAAACGCTTATTTCCTTTGAAATGTAGAAGAAGTTGCTGATGATTTTTATTTATTTTAATGATTTACCTACCAAGTCCGTCATCTATCGTTAAAAAACTCCCTCAAACACTTTTAAAGTAACTAATCAACCACACATGTGTATTGGATAGACAAGAAAAATTCAGGAAAATGATATAGCTGCATGTGATCTCAACCGCAAACTTACAGGTAAACTATACAACTAGGTACTTGAAAAAAATACTTTTGGATATTAATTTTGGAACTGTGGTATTAATATTTCTCTCGTGTATTGTTACAATTAAAAATCAAATAATCATTACGTCATGAAGCCTGACAATTTCTTCAAATAGGCAGAACATCATTTGTTACTTAAGAGGTCTTTTGCATCACCGTTGACCAAGACCTGTTGGGCAACGGCAAAGGAGGTACAAAGATACGAGATGACCGTATAAGGGTGTACCAAATCATTTTCACAGTCCAATATTTTTAAAACAGTCCACATGATAAGTATAAAAATTAGCAGCTATAAATTCTCAAAATTTTTTCTCATTTCAAATCACGTGACCTAATCTTTTTCTTTTCAAATAAGACAACCTTTATAATAACATACTACACAACTGGGTAGGTGTGTAGTTTAAAAAATGATACCAAAAATAAATAATGTTGTTAAAACACGCAAAATTGAAAAACAGGATGAAACAAAAAAAGTAATTAAAGTAAATATTCAAAATGATGATCATGTAGTATTTTGAAGAAAGTCTAAGTACCTTCGTATGGTTAATGTTTCTTATAAAATAGGCACCAATCAGCTGAGTTTCAAATAAACCGCACTTGCCTCATGTTGTACCTTTGTTTATCACCTCATAGTGTTTTTCTGAGGAAAAAAGGGTGATCAGCAATTTGTACAAACTATTCTGTAATCTACCTAAGCTGTCTTTTAGTGAGGAATTTGACTTTTACCACTTTAAAAAAACCGGTCCTTATTTTCGTTCCACATAAATGAAATTATTTCTATTTAGAGTTATTTTATCAGGGAAAATGGTTTCTGTATAATCGTGAGCAAAGGTTTTGTTTTTCACATTCTTCATAAATAAGCAACATGTCAACATAGGCATCGTTTTTACAAAAATGGGCAAGCATGGACGTATTTTCAAAAGAGACAATACGCCTGATTTCGCATATGGGGTGATAAGAAAGCGTATCTGATGCTCGCATTGCAAACGCAGTACAAAATCAAGCCATAATCTATTTTCGATAATACTAGAAATTTGTAGAGATTAAGAAGATGACCTCTATGAGAACCCCATTTCAAATGTAAAATGCACTTGATGAGGTTTAGCGCTTTGATGGTCTTTGGTCTTTTTGACGTGACGGGTCCAAGACAGACGATCGTCCTACGTCATCCCGAGATAAGTCACTTCAGACACGCATTCCAGCGATTGACCTTTCATAGACAGACATGGTCTGTAATGGGGCGTACGAAGGTGACAAAAATGCATTCAGTTTGTTTCAGAGCCCGAGAACTTGAAACCTCTCTCCGCACCGTTTTTAACGAGAGTGTCGACCGCTATTTGTAATTTCCGATTTACATCGGATTTGAGAGAACCGGATGAGAAATGACAATGTCGTCAACGTAAATACTACGGTTTATGTTAGATTCCAAAAAAAAACCGTTGGCAGGTAATGTCTGACGTCAAAGCTCTTTATAATGGAAAATTCAAGGTAAACCAGGTTGTCCAGAGCTAATCTGCCGGCGCAAAAACCGGACTGGAATTTTGCCATCGACTTGAGAACCTTACTCAAACATGACGTGAGATTAATTGGTAGATAACATTTTGGAACCAACGGGTCTTTATCTGCCTTCAACAACGGGAGAATAATGGCTTTTCTGCAACTGGAGGGATACGTTGCCCTCTGACCATATTAGGTTAAATAGCGTCAGTATGGAAGCCCTCGTGTCGTCGTGCGATTGCTTACAGAACTCGTACAAGACTTTATCATTTTTGGGGCAGCTTTACCAGCTCTTGGTAGGGCCTGGTCGAACTCATGTCTTGTGAGAGGGGCATTGTAGTTTAACGCGGTGTCGGTGTCATAATTCATTTCGCTGTTGGTGTCCTTTTCAGAAAGGTACCGTTATAATTGCAAGAACTGCTGACCCGTTCAAAATAGTCTGCAAATTTTTTCGTAAGACGGGGGCTCGCAGAGGTTGTTTGCACCCGTTGATCTTACGGACTTTCTTCCATACTAACGATATGGGAGTTTCTCGGTTTATCTGAGAAACGTTTGCTCCTAAGACGTTCTTTTGCTTTGCAAAATGGTTCGCCGTGCTACTGCTCAGTCGCGTTTAAACGAGATCGGTTTTTGTCCGTTTTATGCTTTTTAAAAGCGTTATTGCTGAGATAACCGTTTTTACGTCGTCGTTTCACCACGGAACGTGCCTTCTGGGAGCATGGAAGCTGCCTTATTTTGGAACGGAGTTGGTCGCCACGTTAATGAGGTGTTCGGTAAGGACGTTTACCTCTATGTCGACGGAAGTGTTGGCAAAAACAAACAGAGCAGATAGAACGGTCAATGTTCTATCTTTCAGGTACGTAAGTCTCAAAACGCGAGACGTTAAACTCCATCGCGATAGGAAGGTGGTCGCTGTCGTAGAGATGGTCTATCGTTTTCTACTTTACCTTGGGAATTTTGTATCTTAATAAAATTATTTATTTTTGTTTTATTTTTGAAACCCCGCACCTATTCAATTGAACCATATTATAATTATTGCATTAGAATGATAAGTCTAGTACAATTCGTTTTTCAAAAGACTGCCAAAAAATGTATTATTATATAGGTTGTTCAAAATGAAAAAAGTTGAGGTCCCATGACCGCGTGACCGGTAATGAGAGGAAAACTAGTAGCCTTTTTGTAGTAGTTCTACAGGGTGGACTGATTTCGATGGGATCGCAGGGTATTTCGGTAACTATTACTGTTAGAGCAAAACTGTTCACGTAGCATTAGGCCAACTTTTTAAGACAAATTAAACAGCGAAATCAAAAACTTGCTTTGTTTTGACAGATTTGATGTTCTGTGTTTCATTGTTTTAAATTATTGCAAAAAGTGCAAACTAACAAATTTGCTTGTAATTCCGTAATTTTCTAAAATAACCTCTATATTGTTGAAAAGCTTACAAAATAAGGATTTTAATGAAGTTAAAGTTAACTATAGTTTCCATTAAAAAAAAACTAAGTTTACGTGGCATCTCGACTATTGGTGACCAAAGTTAAAAATTGACTACTCTATTTGATTCTACGCTAAAAACTACATAATGTCTTTACACTTTTTCTAAATTTTTATCAATAGATGATATATGGAACCCTATCGAAATTTGGAAAAATTCAATTTTGATTCCTGCATCAAAAATAAAAAAAGACCAGTTTTCAAAGTATTGGACGTATAAAACGTCATGTATATTGGACATAAACATTAAAAAATACCATTGGCAAAATTTCATTCATTCACAAAAAAATTGATTATACAATGTTACGTAGTAATGAGGCGAACAGTCAGGTAACATAACATGACACCGAAAGTGGAGCTATTTAGGTTGACAGTTTTTCAAGTTGCTAGTAACTTTTGCCGCTGTCAAAGTTACAATTACTTTGCGGCATAGGCGGACTTTTATACAAGAGTTAAACTGTTAGATAAAAAAAATTAGCAGCTACATTCTTACAATAATTAAATTAAATAACATTGAAATAGCATTATATACCAAACTAACGCCATAATCCTCTTAATCTTCTAAATCAGGCTGCGTATTATAAATGTACGTAATTTCGAATACAAAAGGTGCCATGATAAACGAAATAAATACATGCTCTTGAATAAGTAAGCCATATTTAATAAGTTCTATTGCTACGTGGGTTGTATTAGAAATTCCAAATACAAGATTTATAATTTTATGAGAGCTGATTTTCAGAATACCATATTAATAATAATTATTATTTTACTACATTTCAAATAAAATCAATGAATTGTAATTTTGTTTACTTCCGCTAAATTATGCATTATAAGTAAGCATTTTAATGCGTCAAATGGTCTTGAAGTTCCTATAAAATTGACTCAAATTTTTAAGTTATCAGCAGTGTTTTGATTGAAATTGTAAGATATAAAAGGACTTTGTCTTGGTTGTAGTAGAATTTTTATTTTGTATTTATTTCTATTAAAGTTGTGGTGTTAAATATGCTATAAAATGTACAAATTCAAACATAAAAAAAACCAAAAGTAAGCATTTTGAAAAAAAAGTAACACTACAGTGACAACGCCTTAAGTTTCATAAAACATTAAGTTTTACTTCAAACATTTAAAACTAAAACCTGTTTTAAGGGTACCTAGTGCATGTTTAGCGATGGCGCACTGCTAGTACGTATTCCTCTTAAGGGTTTTTTAAAGAAAATACCGTTTTAGAAAAACAACTTAAAAATAAAAAAAAATAAATTGAAAATAACAACAAAGGTTTCCAAACTCAATCAATTTAGAAATTCCATTTAGAAATCGAAAGCGCGTAAAGATATATGAAACTAATTTCGCTGAACGAAAATCAATACCAACTGATAAACGTATATGCCAATATAATATATTTGTATAAATAGTTCTTATGCACGTGTATTTTTTTGATATCATTTTTATTACGTACTTGTATTTGCATGATAACGTATACATGAATTTTGTTAATCTCAATTCGGTGTGGCGTTAAAATGCAAATTTACGATATCGAAAAAGACTGAAAAATTATTGCGCCAGATAACAAGCATTACACAAACAAATACGCTACCGCAAGTGTAAATAGTAGGGGTAGGGCTACGTTTAACGGAAATAAAACTTAAGTGTTTTTTTGGTAATTTCCGCAAACACAAGAATTTTCTTTAATTATCGCTTAAGCCTAAAAATAAACAAAATTGAAATAAAAATTTGCTTTTATGATTTTTACTCATTAATGTGAATTATTTAAATCAACAACAAACAAAGAGTTACTAATTATTATAGTTATTTAATTCGTAAAATAAAGTATGTAATGT
Organism: Abscondita cerata; assembly: GCA_030710515.1. NCBI lineage: Eukaryota > Metazoa > Arthropoda > Insecta > Coleoptera > Lampyridae > Abscondita > Abscondita cerata. The sequence continues at coordinate 26,666 of JALBCR010002951.1, forward strand.
AGTATAAAGCAATATTTGCTGTCAAATGAAATTAAAAGTAAAATTATTTCATGGTCATTTAGATAAGTGCTACAAAATGACAGTAAGATAATAATAGAGACATTATCTGTCAGTCTATCAGTAGCATATCACATGCATATAGTGCATTTTCAGTTTATATATGACCCCCATCCGTTAAAATAACACATTCTGTGTTTCTAATTACTGATATATTAGATTGTTAGCTGTGTTAATTTATAATTATACTCATTTTGTTGTAAATATGTAGGTAGGTAACAAAATAAAGAAAAATTACCGTATTGATTCATTATGACATAATGCATTTTTGTCTCTGATTGTACTTCTCATTGTACAACTTAGAAATAGATAACAACAACTCCATTAATCATTTGCTTTGGCACTACCTCGATAAGCTCCTAATAACGGATCTGTTTGAATGTTCTTTAATAACGTCATTACCTACTGTTGAATTACAGTAATTACATTTCTTTTATATTGATAAAAAAGAATGCAAATAGAATGAAAATATTACAAGAGTACATAAAATTTACTTCATAATATAACAAAGAAACGAAAAAATCAATAATTCTAACAATTAGCTCTATTCCCTTCTGTCGCGTTACTGGTTTACGATCTTTGGTATTCTCTAACAGTGATAGACGTGCATAGTAGAAGTTGGGATTATTTCTATCGGTCGTTGTTTCCAACACTGTATGCGGTAAGCAATATTCATTAATTTTGAAAGTTCAAGTTTGTACCTGCTGTAAACAAAAGAGGAATTACACAAAACAGTAAACAAAAGTCATAAAAAAATCCCAAAAATATCCTTTTCCTGTAAGAGGGGATTATTGAATCGAATAAAAACATAATTTTGTAAGAAAGCAAATTTTCAATTGTTACTTGCCCCTAAACAGATTCAGTTGATTTTAAGATTGAATCTTATTAAAACGTTTTAAAATTACTCGACCGACTACAAAAAAACCTCTTTTTAGTTGTTCCCCCAGGCAGGAAGGGCCTTCTTTATAGGAGTTGGAAATGAGTTAGAATGCAAAAACACAAAGTGCAACTCCTATAAAAAAGCCCTTCTGCGAAGGGGGAACAACTAAAAAAGAAAAAATATAAGGAGTTAGAACAACATTTAAAAAAAACTTTTGTTGAGCAATTGCATTTGTTAGTAGATTTTGTAGCAGAACATTAGGTGTTGCTGCTTGGCTAAACAAAGCCTACGAAAGCAAATTTGATGGAAAATTTAAGGGAAGATGTGCCACGCATCCTAAATAGTTCTGGGTCTGGACCTATCAAGACCCAGGCCCAATGGAAGAAGGTATTTACTAAAATTTTAATGTAAAAATAAAATAGAAATTAAGGAAAGTCTAACAGTAGTTTTTTCGCAATTTCCTAACGTCCTCAAATTTTATATACATTGTTTAAGATAATGGGACGTCTTAGTCACTACTAAATTTATTGTTAACAACTTGCAGACATTTATTGACTGGTTGTGCCACACCAAAAAAAATGGCCAGGCACAAAAAAAAACAGGAGGTGGCGAAGATGATAAAAAAACGTTAACCACAGATGAGGAAAAATTATTAGCACGATGACATGGATAACTGTAAAAGGGGTTGAGAATGTAAGTGAGCCAGGGTTGAACTGCAAAGAAACAGAAGAGTTAACCACCTTCCTCAAGCTCCCACTACCACTACCATCGCCAGCTGAACCATAGCCACCACCATCATCATCTAAACTACAGCTACTATCATCACCAACCAAAGCACTTCCACTAATTTTTCTAGAAATATCTCTACATTTAAAGAGGTGTTTTCTTGCTAGTAGTAGTAGTACAACTACCAACAGACGAAACCCTATCATAAAAAGGAGAAAAATTTAATATAAAGGTAACACTATCAATTCTTTATTTCTGTAGCAACTGTTAAAGTGAGGTTTATTTGCCTCAAAAAGCAAGACTAATTTGTACTTTAACTGAATTTAAAAAAAAATTAACACATTTTTAGATAAAAAGAAAAGTGTTTTTTTAGATACATCATCTATTCTACTAAAAGCAGCAGAAGCCTTTCCACAGGGACAAAAGTAACTCTGCAAATATTAAGGAAAATACAAGCTCTTCAAGTAAATTCACAGGAGTGCACCAAAAATGGAAAACGTGAGATTGATTTCAAGGAGATCGAATTAGAGATTCGATTGCTTGAAGCTAAGAATAAAGAAAGAGAATTAGCTTTAAAAGAAGTTGAATTAAAACTGAAAGAAAGAGAATTAAACATAGTACAAAGACAATAATAATTTTCATTTTTTTGTATAGATTAAGCTGAATAACTTTTTTGTATATTAGGAATTAACTGCATTCTTGTACGCATATGTTTTTGGACATTTTTCCTTAATCACCAATTGCAAATCATTAGATGTATTTCGCTTGATTGATACTTTAAGAAATAACTAAATTTTAGTCACATGTATTGAAGGTAGACGCGCTATGTTTCTTATTATTATTAAATATTTATTTAAAAAGTCTATTTTTGAAACAACATATTTTATTTTTATGACAAGATACGTATTTAATCTGAATTTATGTTGTAGTAAATACATTAATATAACTAAAGTTGTTCACTTGTTTACTCATTTTACCAAATATTTAAAGTACCTACTTGTAAATACATATTTAGAAATAACTTATTTAGTTTGGTGCTATGGTTGCCGCGCGCAACGTGTAGAGCAGACACCGTTGTGATATTCAGGTGATATTTTTAAAAAACATAAAAACTTTTGAGTTTTGCGCAAGATATTTAAATATTCCTGTTTTATGAATGGATTATAAAAACTTGAAAATATTGGTTGTGGGCATTCTAATCGCATTACGCAAAATTATGTAAATATCACTACAGATAAATGTACCTTACACTTTTAGCATTGGCGTTGAAGTAGCAGTATAGATACTGCAACTACTAGTATAGAGATAGTTCTTGTAAAAATTTACTAGTTTCTTACCTTATAGCATAGATCAATAAATGTAGTATATATTAAATTCAATTACAAGAAGTGAACAGCTTCTAAAATTGTAGAAACAGTATAATAAATTGTTTGAAATGTTACACTAAATTAAAATTACAGCACCATCAGTCATGTTGTAGTGTGACTAAAGTCTAATGCACTACTTTCTGCTATGACTAGTTATTTCACTTAAGGCTCGATGACACTTGGCTAGTTTACGAGCTACAAGCTAGCGAGTTCGCTAGTAGCTTGTAAACTCGCCCCGTGTCATCGGCTTTTTTACAATCTGCTAGTCAACTATCCGATTGTAAAAACGCTGCTAGTAATATAGAAAGCCGGGCTAATTTTACTCGCCACTCGTAGGCGTGTTGGCTTGTAAGCTAGTTAACTAGCCGTGTGTCATCATCGCTGCTAGTAACATTGAAAGCTAGTTCGAAACGCAGGAGTAATTATTTTAGCAAGTGCTATCAAGAAGGATTTACAACGAAAACAAGAAAAACTTGAAACAGAAAGAAAATGGATAAGATCATGGATAGAAAAACGCGATGAATATGGTGCTTCTAGCCGTTTATTGAGAGAGTTGAAGGACGAAGATCCTTTGGCTTATAGAAATATGTTGAGATTGAACAGTTCCAAATTTGATGAGTTACTGCAGATGGTAAATGGAATGCTCAAAAAGAAAGATACGAAAATGAGACCGGCAATACCAGTAACCACGAAATTGGAAATAACATTACGTTATCTAGCCACGGGCGATTCTTTGAAGTCTTTGGAATACCTGTTCAGAGTTCCAGAATCAACTATTTCGAAGTTTTTACCCGAAGTGCTAACATCAATTTCCTGCTCCCTTCGACCGTTCATTGAGGTGAGTGAAATTAAAATTAAACATCAGTTTTTAGAAAATATACAATTTATTTGACAAAAATTTATGTTGTGTTTCCTCCGAATGTATTGATTAGGACCTGTTGCAAAACATCCCCATCGTCGTCGTGCATCGATGATGCAGAGGTCGAAGCAAATGAGTCATCTGAAAAGGTGAAAACGCACTATGGACAGATTGGGGGCCTCTTGCTCTAAAGACGACAGCTTAGCATTAATAATTGAGTTTGGATTTCCTGCTGCACCAAGATGGCCTGTCGCTGTGGTAGGAGACGCAGCTCAGAAGCCACAAATTTCCCAAACAGGTCATAGGGCTTCTCATCGGATGACTCCTTGGCAATTTCATCCAATTTTTTTATAGCTTCTGAAATTTCATTTGATTTTCTTCAATTCTCGGTCGTTTTTAGGTTTATTCCTTGGTGTCGGGGTGGTCCCATTTTTTCAGGCGACTTAGAACGTTGTTGTGATGAGTCCTCGTCATTTTCAGACTCGACACTTTTATTGTCTTCGTCTGGTGGTGTGGCTTGACTGCTTTGTGTTCCTAGAAAATAAAATAAACCTATAATTTTGTTTGTTCTCAGGTCCCTAAAAAAGCTGATGAATGGAAAGAAATAGAAAATAAATTTGTTCAGCGTTGGAATTTTCCTAGATGTTTTGGTGCAATCGACGGGAAACACGTTATAATTAAGAGGCCTCCGTGTTCCGGTTCAGTCTACTTCAATTATAAAAAAACCTACAGTATAATATTATTTGCTATGGTTGATGCCGATTACTGCTTTACGTATATTGACGTAGATTGAGCAGCTTTGAATATTGGAATGGAAAACGAAGACTCTTGGTTTGCCTGAATATGGCGTTATTATAGGAGATGATGCTTTCCCTTTGAGGAAAAATCTTATGAAACCATACAGTAAAACAGCTCTTAGTCCTGACCAAAAATATTCAATTATCGTCTTTCCCGTGCCAGAAGAGTCGTAGAAAATGCTTTTGGCATACTAGTATGGCGATTCAGAATATTTTCAAGACCGATTGATTTGGCACCGGAAACTATCGATAAAGTCATTTGGGCTGCCTGTAGCCTTCATAACTGGTTACGAAAGACTGATCCGGGTAACTACATGCCACAACAAGCAGTAGATAGAGAGGACTTGAATACTGGGATTATCACACCTGGGCTTTGGAGGAAAATGCTGGCATTGTGCAGCCTATTAATCACCTAGGAGGAAACCATTACAGTCGAACTCTGAGGAGATCAGAAAAGCATATGTTGCCTACTTTACAGAAGAAAATCCTCTGCCTTGGCAATGGGAGAAAGCTGGACTCAAAAAACTGGAGAACGGTCTAAGTTTTAATATGTATTATTATATAATAAAAATATATTTTACTCACGTAATTTGATTGGCTGCTTCTTGTGGCCACAACCTCTGCCAAAAGTTTGCATCTTTGAACCATGCTAACTTTGGCGTATATACTTCCTCAGTACCACAGCCACTTTTCTTAGATTTCTCTATTTTATTTATTTCTTGTCTGTAGACGTCCTTAATTGATTTTATTTTGGTCTTCAACTGCTTGACATCCATACCCACAGTTAGCTGTTTCTCATTAAGTTTCTCTAGGAGATTCTTGAAAATGTCGTCCTTTATTTTGGTGTTGGAATAGTCTTTATCTTTTTATATTCCACAGAATCGGATACTGCTCATATATGTTTAGAAACTCTGATACCATATGTTCCACTTCATTGTTCAGCGTAACATATCAGAAAATAAACAACGCGCCCACGCAAAAACAACAAACACGTGATTTCAACTTGCTGGCTAGTTAGCTACTGAGCTAGTAGAACCTTTCTGTGTCTCATCGTTACTGCTTATTTGCCTCGCTAGCTTGTAAACTCGCCGACTAGCAGCTTGTAAACTAGCCTAGTGTCATCGACGCTTTACGGCGCGGCGTTATCTATTGTCAGTACTTGGTACACTAAATAGTTTAAATGAAACGTTAATTTCCTGTATCTGTGCTATAATCTTCCCTGTGCATGGACTATCTGTAAGTGTATATTTATCTGGTCTAAGGACAGTTCGGTGTTGTTTTGAAATTGTTATTATGAGTGTATTTTTAAAGGAAATTGTAATAACTGCGCCAAGATTATTACCGCGAGTACTAA
>JALBCR010002953.1:0-92068 GCA_030710515.1 Abscondita cerata
TGTTGTACTTCGTTCAGTTACGTATTGCTAAGAAGGTTTCATTACACCAGTTACGTTCTTATTTTCCTGTCAATTTTTCAATACTTAACATTCTAGTTCATATCTTGCTGGTAACAATGTGGAAACCACGGTTATGGCTTCCTTTTTGATTTCTTGTGGTTAGTTCATTTAAGAAAAAATCTTTACAAAAATAAATAATTTAAACAAACAGCGCGTTGTCATAGTAATTGTATTTTTAAGGTTTTTGAGTTTTGAGAAATAATTTGGAAGAAAACAGAATTCGATTATTTTTGATTTTATTCAAATTTTATTAAATATTATACAACACACTCAAGGCAAAACTTTATTAATTGTCATATTGACGACCCAAATTGTCAGCGCATTATTAATGTTGCAAATTAATTCAGAAATTATGCCTGTTGGATAGTATTAAATGTAGAAGGTTTCAAAAAAAAATGGCACTTTTTTTACTCGGGTTATTCCTCTGAGCGATTTGAAGTACATGCTGGACTATTAACAACCTTGATCCCATTTTCAAGAAGTCAAATTCGAATTTATTGCTTTATTGAATTGTTTTATGATACAAGACAAATGTCTCCTGTTTCAAACTTAACAATTCCAAGTGTCTGGTAGAGTATCGGTCTAACATTGCTATGCATATTCATTTTATATGCAAAAGAAATAATCTTACCAAGAACAAAAAATAATTCATCTTTATAGATTTCATCGTTACTTTTCCAGAATTTGCATTCTGAACAGCACTAATAAATCAGAAAAATCGTATACTTTTTCCTTGTTTTCCATGACTGTTCAACGTGGTGGTGAAAACTATCGGCTGACATAAAACTGTGTCCTGGTTCAAAATAGCGTAATGTTATTGATTTAGCTGCGAATTGATTCAATTTACAATAAAAACAAAGAACGAGAATAAAGTCCAATTTTTGTTTTGGGTGGAACAGTTATCCAGCCAAATGGTAAAATCTTCTACATCCTGATGATGCTGAAAAAATGCATTGAAGGTGCGGCCCAGATCTTCCTTTGTGCCTCCAGGCCCTCCCTCGTAGCACACACTAGCAAAATGTTTCATTTTGGAGTATTTTTATAAAAGGAATAAAGCTCTGATTGAACCCAATTATTGCTTTTTTAAACTTTTTTATACGAGGCAGCATTACATTCACACACACATATGGTATTGTTTCTAAACCTGGACTTGACATCCAATCCATATTTTTCTCTGGCTACTTTTGCTCTAATTTCATGTTATTGTCAATCTTTACAGTTTTTACAATCGAATTGGGGCGAATTTTGCTAATGAGAAAGCTTATGCAGTTTTGCCGCTTTGCATTTCTCACACTACTCTCACCCTAAGCGATCTAAATGATATGTTCATTTCATCAGTTTCATATGTGCGGTAAAGCTCATAGGAATATTTAACTCCTGGATGCAATGTCAGAAAATCATTATGCAGCTTGCGAATCGACAAATCGCTTAAAAGGTACAATTTGTTAGGGGCATGTTCTCTGCGATAATGAGAAACGGACGGTAAAAAAAACAAAACATGATTTTGAATTAAATTGCGATCAGTTAGTTGCATTTTCGTCATAGTGTTTACTCAAATTACCAGTCATCACTGTCGTTAAGAAGAACGTTTGTGACCTTTGTCGTTATTTGCGTTTTTATGTTACGCAATAAAACATTGCGTTTAATCTTCATCGAAAAGAATATGGTTTTGTTAATTTTGTATACGTTATAATTCAATAGTTCTATTCAACAGCTGCAGTTGTTTGTGTTTAACACGAAATTGAGATAAAATTTTCCTAAATAAATGGGATTGTTTACGTCGCCTGGAAAAGGGGGGCAGTTTTTGCGTTAAGACAGTTCAGTTTGCAATAGACCGTTGCACTACTCACTTTAAGATGCAGGAGAGTTAAATAAACAAATAGAAGGACTTTCGGGTTATGAAGTTTTTGGAAAAAGGGTTTTTGACTCGCTTTGCATGTGGAGATAATAAGTGTACTTCAGACCAAAATATTCAGTGTCGTAGTTTTAGGGGAATTTACGTATCCGATACCCGTATTTGCGTAAAGCGGTTTGATAATTTCTCTCGTACTATGAACTTACGCAGGTAGGATTTTCTTTGAAAAGAAATTTATCTTTTCGATGTAACCGTTTTGGAAGTTTTCTAAAAAGAATTTACGCCACGTCTTTTATATTTTTTTGGGAGTACCCAGAAGATTAGCATTACGGTTGAATTATTTTTGAATAAATTGATTTTACTAAAACTTTCTTCAATGTACTAAGTATAGTATTTTTGAATGAGAAGTATCGATCACGTGGTTATTTAAATATTATCCGCGTCGTTAATCACCCTATTAATTATTTAGTTAGTAGTGTTTATTGTATTTTTCTTTTAATGTTTTTGTTTTTTGAAAATGCAATAAATCATGTTAATGTTACATTGTAACGAGCCTTTTTAATATATGATTGATCTTGGTTTTGTACGGTTTGTATAATGCATTAACTTTTTCACATCGTGACAGTACTTTCAAGTTAGGTCAACCAAGTACCCACCCTTACGAATTTCCGACAAACAAGGGCCGAAAGCAAAGAATACGTCGTATCCTTGTTTGGCGCCGACTTGATTTAGACAAATTTATCGAATTTTATTAATAGTTGTGCATCCCCTTACTCAATCGTATTATTTCAAGAAGGCTTGAGCGTTAATTAATTTTTCACTTATTGAAATATTATCTTCTGAATCAGAATTATTAGAAAAAATTTAATCATAATCTGCTAATCTAACTTTGAAATCACAGGAAAACGTGTCTATTTCGACAATCAAATGCACAGCGTTAAATCGTTTTGAAGCTAGTTATCACTTTGACGTTTAATTCAAATATAAATGCACTGCTGATGATTAAGCACCTCTTTCTTTAATGAAAATTAAAATACATATTTCATCAACTCTTTCTGGAGTTAATGTGAGTAAATAATAAATTTATCACTAATGACCTTTTTTTTTAATATACTCAATGAATAATGAAAATGGGTGTAAGATTATTATAAGGTTATGTTTTTAAATTAAAATGTATATGTATTGTGTTCTTATTACCTTCTTAATGCATATCGTAAATTTGAGAAAATCATTCATTTTCTAAATACAAGTAGAATGTTACGACGATGACATTCACAAGACGCATAATACACCAGTTAATTGAAAGTGTTTGGCACAATGGAAAAAGGCCTATTAGTTAATTTTTTTTTCATTGTTTTGGAATAGCTGTTCCAACTGGTTTTTTATCAACAAAAAAAGTAATTTGTGAAAACCATACTTTAACTATAACCAATTAATAATAATTAATTTACATTTATATAAAAGCCTAATAGCATTTTTTAAATATTTTCTATGATGTTACTGGATTCCGACAAATACAAACCCTTAAACGTTAATATTTTTTGGTAATAAACGCACACCATTTGTCTAACTTCGTCTACCTCTAGAATTAACCAAATTCCTTTAATGGTACGATTTTAGTAGCTTAGGTGGTAGCAACTTATGCAATTAAATAATGTTTGTAGTTTAAGAAAGATTAAGAACACAAAATTCCAGCAACAAATTTTGTATGTAAAGTAACAGAGATTAATAATTGTTTAGATTAATTACCGCACCGCATCTAACTAAGTCTTATATTAATAACGAAATAATTTTTCCTTGTTAAAACGTTAATTTATCCGCTTGTGGAATAAGCTAAGAATCTTTATCCGGAAATGTACTGATGAATGACATCACACGCATCTACCCCTACTTGTAGTTCATCTCTTACACTGTTGTAATTGCGAATCTTACAATCAAGCAATTAACCTCTTCGTAGACTTAATTAATACGCGTATAAAGTTTATTATATTAAAGTAGGTGCAACTTACGTTCAACTTTTAGGATTATATTTTGATCTCTAATGTTGCCGGTAGTTCTTTGCATAGCTCTACAAGTGTATGTCTTGCTGTCGCCACGAGTCACATTTCTAATTAATAATCCATCCCCCATCTGTTGGTACTTTGGTGCTGAAAATAAAACATTCATTAATAAACTTTTTTTACTTGATAAAAATAAAATTTGCTTTTGTTATCGTTAACACCAGAATTCCCTGTTAAACGACGTACAAACAAGACCCGGGAAAAGCTTTTAAGCTAAAGGGTTGTAAAATCAACATTGTATATTTTTGTATATCTAGACAAGAGAAACATATTTTCTACTTTTTATTAACCGCAGAAATTGTGGTCAAAAACATTTTCATTACAAAATAATAAAGACTGAAAGATTTCGCTGAGTACTAGAAGATTAAGATTTTTTATATGGTAACTGAAGTTGATAGTTTGAATTTATGTAATGGTTATAAAAACAAAGTTTAGAAATCATTAATAATGTTGCATGAACAAATTAGGTACTGTAGCTTAAATATTTTTCCAATAATGTTTAGAAATTGTAGGAGTAGATTTATTTGTAATAGAAAGATTATTGAAAACTTTAAATTACATAGATTTGTCTGCAACTTATTTTTAAATTTTTTGTATAAACCTTCATTTTTAATGAATAAGTAAGAATAAACTGCTAGACTGCGTTAACGTACTTAGAATATTAGACCGTTAGTATTTAGTTATTACTTTTTTTTTCATAATGATAAGTAAATATACTCAGAAAAGAGTTGTTAGACTTGCAATATTTGCAGTACATAATTATCTATCTATTGCAGTTCAAAGAGTTTGATGCAATTAACCCTTAATCTTTGTTTAGTTTGCATTTTTACCAATTATTGTAACACCGCTGTTAGGACCAGTCTGCATTTGTATTTTATTGTGCGAACTACGTTTTTCCTTAATAAAAACATTACGTATTTTTATAAATAGGCTTTTTTCTTTAAAAAAGGTAGTTGGCGCAGTCGGTAGAATTGTAAGATAAATTCTGCAAATAATTTTTTCTACGACCACTATGAAAACTTTACCTTTCGTAGTCATAAACCACTAGGGAAAGTTTGTCATATCTAAACATCTGCAGAAAATCATTTCGTTACTAGTAACGGTATACAGTGTGTCAAAGATAAGGATAAACAGCATGGGTATCTCGGAAAACGTGAGAGATACAGAGTCGGTTAAATTCAAAAAAAGTTGCCCACTTGAGGGGTCAACATTTTGCTATTGAGAAACTTGCTGAGTTTGGCTTACTTCCGGAGATATTAAAAAAAACGAAATTGTGCAATTTTGTTTTCATTATATTCTGAAGTTATCTGAAAAGTTACCAAAAAACTGAATTCGCTTTGTCATTGCCATTCTTTCTGTTCTACAAGATGGCGTTTACGAATTTCCACTACAACGTTTGGTTTTGAAGAAACCATCATCAACTTAATTTTTTCTTATGACACTTAAAAAAAGTACACTCCGTATAAGAAATCATTTTTCATTACGAATTCAACGATGTACTACACAATATGGTTATTTGTGATTTTAAGAAAAAATAACATTTTAGTAAATTTCTAATCTTTTTGGTCTAGTGTGCGTCGAATGAAACCATGGCAGCAAAACAATGAAGTCTATTGTTAGTTCTGACAGAATCGATTTGATTGACATAGTAGTATCAGTTTAGCAACGTCATTTAGTGTAGGTCATATTTTACAATGGAACACGTAAATTTCAAATCTTTTTGATGTAGTGTGCGTTAAAATAATTGCGGCAAACAGAAAATGTTGCTTCGCTCGAATGTTTTTGGCGGTACAGTACAGGTTGCTTGAATGGACCGTATTCTTTTAGATTGGACACCAAACGCCTAAATATGGATTTTCCTGGTTGCCTCCGTCTCGGGTTCTTCATCAAATACAGTATTCGGCTTCTACAGAATTTCTCCGGCATGTAATGTAATAGGACAGCATACCAAATTTCTCTTCATTTGAAAACATTACTTGCTCCATTATAAAATATAACCTACACTGAAAAACGTTGCTAAACTGATTCTACTTTGTCATTTAAATAGATTCTGACAGAATTAACAATAAAAGAAATGGAGTCGATTGTTAATTCAACTTCATTTTTTCGTTGCCATGATTTCATTCAGCGCACACAAGACCAAAGGATTAGAAATTCACTAAAACGTTATTTTTTCTCAATAAAATTACGAATGACCATATTGTGTAGTAAATCGTTGAATTTGTAATAAAAAATGATTTCTTATACGGAGTATACTTTTTTTAAGTGCCATAAGAAAAAATAAAGTTGATGATGGTTTCTTCGAAACGAAACGTTGTAGTGAAAATTTGTAAACCCCACCTTGTAGAGCAGAAAGAGTTGCAATGACAAAATGTATTCAGTTTTTTGGTAACTTTTCGGATAACTTTAGAATATAATGAAAACGAAATTGCACAATTTTGTTTTTTTTTAATATCTCTGGAAGTAAACCGAACTCAGCGAGTTTCTCAACAGCAATATGTTAACCATTCGAGTGGGCAACTTTTTCCAAATTTAACCGACTTTGTATCTCTCAGGGTTTCCGAGATCTCCATGCTGTTCATCCTTATCTTGGACACACTGTATATACCCTAATTGACTGAAGTAGTTGCAAACGCGGATTGGTTGCTCGTTTTGATTTGAAACTGACATTTATTTATTAACCTGAAAATCTGTCAAAACGACCTCTACACTTCAAATAAAAAGTAAACTTGATAATTACTGTTCATTATTGAGAATAAAAAAAATGTATGGTAGTCATGAAAACAGCTATATTTAAAAAAAAACTGACAGTTAAATCTTAAATTAAATTTTGATGAAACTCATAGATACTACATACTGGTCGTGGAAAAAGTATAGTGTATTACTTGAGGATAAAATCATGTTTCATGGTTCGTGATTATCAGCGCTCGGGCTACCACCTTTTATTCAAAAAACTGTTCTGGCCCGGCTCGAGAAGCATTCCGAAACCAAATAACTTCCAAGGGCACTTAATAGCTGTTTATGTAAGAAGTCCGTAATCTACGTTTTTATGGACGAGCCACAAAATTATAGACGAGTGACGAAGAAGCGAGGCCATAACTGTGGTAAAACCATAAAACGAGATTATCGAGAGTTGCTCGCTTCCTTATGTACACCGAAAATAAACTCGGGCTAAGCGGACACTCTTGCCTCAATCCTCTACTTGTCCAAAATCCCTCACTTAATTTCCCCTCTAATCTTACCCTGCACTTTGTTTCCATATAAATGTCCTCTATACCCTTTACTATATCCTCCTGTATGTTCTTTTTTCTTAATAACTCCCACAATTTATCTCTGTCCACATTGTCAAACGTAGCTTTAATGTTGACAAACAACGCATACACTTTCCCACTTCGCTTTTTAAATTCTTTATTAATTAATTGTTTTAGTACGTACACATTGTCTATTGCCCTCCACCCCCTTCGAAAACCAATCTGCCACTCCCCTATTACTCCTTTTTCCTCCAGCTCTTTACCCAGTCTTTCCTGCAATATTGATGCATACACCTTATAACCAGCGTTAGTTACACTAACTCCTCTATAATTCCTTACATCCTTCTTTGTGATCGGACTCCTCCTTGTCCACCACTCTAAACTTTTCTACTTCCTCCCACATCTCCTCATTTACCAACACATAATCTATAGTCGATTCACCCCTACCTCCTATGTATGAATATTCTCCTCTACCTCCTTGTTCCATATTTCCATTCATAATTATCCACCCTCTTTCCTCGCACATTTCTAGTAATTTTCTGCCCTGTCCATTTATTTTCTTATCCATTAATGTCCTATTTTTTATTTTTTCATTTATCATCATTCCTCTTTCCTCCCCTATTCTGGCATTAAAATCCTCTCCTATTATTTTTTTTCCTTCCTCTCCTTCTCTAATTGCATGTTCTATGCTTTCCTTAGTTCTTTCTATTTCCTTTCCGTAGACTGTTAATATTTCATATTTCTCTCCTTTTTCAGTTTTTACATATGATTTCATTATACCTTCTTCTTGTTTCTCTTCCATTTTTTTCTGTATCCATCCATTGCTTTCTAACTCCCACAATTATTCCTCCTTTTGCCCTACCTCTTCTCTCCTTTCTTGTCGCAAACTGTAATGTTCATGTAAACTCTTCTGGCAGCTTCACATCCTATTCTTTCCAATTTTTTTCTTCTATCCATGTTTCCACTAACCCCACCACTTTAAAACCCTTTATATAATTCCAAACATTGTTACTTTTGTTTTTTACAACTGCAATGTTTCAAAACAATAATTTATTTTTTTCTTAAAATTTTCTACATTCCGTTTCCACCCCGGCATTTGCGTTTTCCCTTCCCTTCCTATCTCCTTCTTTACTTTTTGTCACCCACTTCCTTAAAACCCCTGCTTCTCATCCCATCTTCTTTCTTCTCCATCCACCCACATTTTCATATACTCTACTTTTACACTTTTTCTTCGCTTTTCTAATTTTTTTGCCTCTGATTTTATTTTGATTTGTATCTCTCTTTCCTTTTTTGTCAAGTCATCATCAATAAATGTATTTTTACCTCTCAGGTTTCTTTTATTTTTAATATGTTTATTTTTTCTTCTATACTTCCCATTTTTATCAAAACTAACCCCTTTTATCTCTATTGCCTCTTCTACTTTTTTCTTCTACACTTATCTTATTCTTCAATATTTCTTGCACCTGTTTCTGCACTTCTATTTTACTTTCATTTACTTGTAATCCTCTTATCACCAAATTTTTTTCCTTCTTTCTTTTTCTAAAGTCTCTATCCTTCTCTCTAAACTGTCCACTTTTACCTCTAAGTTCTTGCATTTATTTTCCCATTTTTTATTTATTAACTGTACTTCCGCTCTTATTTGTTTCATTTCTTCATTCGTCTTTTCTTGATTCAACTTCATTGCTTTTATTTCCCTTACACAATTCCTTTATTTCATTTTCTTTGTGCCTTCCGTGTTCCTCCCTTTCTAAATTTTCCACTCTAGCTCTTTCTTCATTACCCGGTGACCTCATTCTTTTTTCGTTCTTTCTGATAATCTTGTAAAGTTCTTGCTCATTTCTTCTTTTTTTGTGTCCGATTCCGCACTTTCCGATTCCGACATTATCTGTTTAATTACTTAATATCGCTATCACCCAATTAAGGCTATTAGTTTCCTTCTTCCAATCTGCCAAAAATCGATTTACTAATTACAAATCGTCGCTATTCAGTAATGTCAATATTTCTGTATTTTTCAAGTCGCTAAATTTTCTTATCTTTGCGTTTCTATAGCATACTATCACACGCGTTTTCCGATATCGCTACACTCACTATATTTGTACTTCGTATATCTATCGTTTAATGTTACTTGCAAATTAAAACTAAATACTTTTAAATTAAATATTTTCACTATTTTTTCATTATTTTCACTAACAACCGTCCTCACACCTTCACGTCTAAACACCGAATATTATGTAAATATTATTAAAATTCCTTATGATTTAATTTTGATTTTACTAATTATATTGTTATAACATGTACTCAGATTTTGGCTGTCTGTTTTGAAGTTAATATTATTTTTGTACAAGTTTATATGTAATATTACTAATATGAGACGCTTATTGTAGTTTTCTTCAAAGTCCAATATTATAGGATTCGTGAGATCAAAATGTGGCCCGTCGATAAATGATGTATCGAGAGTGCTGTATTGTCTCTTTTTATCATACTTATGATTTTTCATTCTGTTGTTTAGTTTTTGTTTTGTTTGACCTACATAGTACTTATTGCATTCTAAACAGTCAATTTTGTAGATAACGGAAGATTTTTGTGTAGAAATAGTTTTGTCTTTTAGTTTTGTGTAGCACGTATTGTATATAGTGTTTTTATTGTATAAAATTATTTTCAGTTGATTATTCTTTAATATATTAATTATTTTATAACTTAGGTATGGTATGTTTTTTGTATTGTATGCATGTATTAGTTGAAACGGTGTTGGCGTTATTTAGTAGTTAGTAGTAGTTATTAAGTAATTATAATTTTGTAATGTAGTATATCATATTGTTAATTCGTTTTCAAATTATCTCCAGAGCCTGATGAAGAAAGCAGCAATTAAAACGCTTCTGAAACGTTGTTTAAATTGAACAAAAAATAAGCGTTTTTCTTTAAAATAACCTTCTCCTTTAAGAAGGAAAAATAATCTATTAAAAAAATAAATATTGAAATTTTTTGAGAAACATTTTAAATTAATATAAATTATTATTATCATCAGCTCGCAACAGATTAAAAGGCGCAGCTTTAGAAGTTGTCACAGGACACTCAATTAAAACAAATTTTAATTAGTAATTTCGGAGATCCATGATCTTAGCTAAACATTCAAATTGACCTCACTAGAATGAGACAATTTCGGAAAGATTCTCTTACCGATTTCTACAATGGTGTTTGATCACTTTTAGCTATATTGCATTCCAAAATTTCCTTAAGCACGGAACAAGCAATTAAAGGTTATTCAAAATTACTAGCTTTTAGAACATACTTAGACGGAATTTCTAAACTACTGGGAATCGTTATTGAACTTGCATTAACTTATGTAAAAGATGAATTAAGCATTAGGTATTTCTAAGACATAAATCGTAGTCAATCACAACAAAAGCCTTTCATTAGTAATCAATTCAAACAAAATAGAAAGTTTTAACCAGAATATTTTAAATATTGTATTGTGATGTAAGCCTTATGTATGGTGCCACAGTAGATCAGTATATACCTATATAGTGTGGTGACGAAACCGTGTGCAATAGTGGATTGGTTCGTCTTGGCAAAGCATTTGCTCTAAAGTTTAGAAAAACTACTAAAATCTAAACAAGCCAACCCCTACCCACCTTAGTATTTATATGTAATAATATTAATTAAGTGTGTAAACAATATAGAAGGTAAATAAGAACATAAAATATAACAACACAGCCATTGCTGACGATATATAATGGACCGGTCCAAGCGCCAGTCACGACAATGACGAAAAAAAAGTCCCATAGCCAATATTTTCAACTACAATCTTATTTTCCATCTAACCAACAAATGGTACAAATACAGTTACCGCCAATTACGTGTCATTTTATACCGTTTCTTCAATTAAACACTAACACAGTCCTTCAGAAGTTTCAAGAAAATCAGTATAGATCTGAATTACATAATTCAAACGTTTTTGCTCTTAAACAAAATTTTGAACTTTTAAATCTACCAAAGCCCATAGATACTAGTATTATAAAAAAGATGCCGGCTTCACACCAATGCCAACCTAGTAGTTTATCTCAAAAGCGTTTAATCAAAATCTGAACCCATATTATCACACTAATTACATTCAACCAAACTTTCAACCTAGAAATATCGTTTCAGAAGAATTAAATCATGTTGACTTTGCTACCGAAAATCATTAAAATTTAAATTAAGACATTCAATATAAACAACGAGAAACAGAATATGTCGACGGCGATAGTTCTTATAACGACAATACTGAAGAACATAATTTTGAACAAACAAATAATATAAATTTTCAAATAGCAGGTTCAGAAAACTTTTTCAATTAACCCCAAATCTTCACTGTCTTTTATTATTATACCTAATGTAAATTTGTTTTAATCAATTGAAGTTATTTTTATGTGACCTGGGGAAACGGTGTGGGTTGGTAAGTTCTAGTTATTACAATTTCCTTCTTTAAAACAATACATTAGTGATAAGTAATAACTTTAGATATTCAATCCCCCATAACTTTTTAAGATGACATTTCCGAAAAAAAAACAAGCACATAGTTGAACTAAGGAGACGATTCCCCTTTGTTTGACTTATAGTAACCTCAAAAAAGTCGATGCACCTAAGATAATGTCCTACTCTTAAAAAAGACAATAATGTTCAACCAGAGAATATATAATGTTAGAAAGGAATCTACTCAACGTAATTGTGAGACCAAATTGGTCGTTGCATATGGCAGGTGACACTTTCCGGTTCGGCAGTAGCGTGCTGATGTATCCATCTGGAAAAATATTAATAAATAAAGTAAAGTTAAAAATTCCTGAAAACTGTTACAATTTGAACACAGTCATTGTCCAGATAGTCCCTACATATCTTTTTTGAGGTTGTATAAAATAAAGGAATATTACGTTTTAAAATATGATAAATCCTTAAGAACACACACGCACGCTCATGATGAACTTCAAATTATGAAGTACGAACGGTTAGAAATACATAAATTCTTAATAAATTGAAATACAAGAAACTTACACATAAAATCTGATTTCTAAACTGAATCTGATTTTTAGGAGTGTTGGAGGAACCACATGCCGCGGGAAAAAATCGCACGGGCAATATTTTGTAGTCAACTGATGAAGAGCATGGCCGGTTTTACATTGCACGGTTTCAACACGGGCAAGATTTTTACCCGTGTTGCAGCCGTCTGGTGCCACTGGAGCCACACGGGAACCGTATTGTCTCTGCAGTTCAGTGGCCTACGTGACCAAATAAACGCTTTTACATTAGACGATTTTCAATCGTCAGTCGTTGGCTCTGCACACCTCTTGCAGCGTTCTTTTGCGTCCATCTGTTTGAGAACAATGTCATTAATCGATGCCAAAGTGTTAATTTATCTTTTGTGGAACCCAAACTTGTTCCATTGGATAAGACTTTAGATATAAATATAGTATATACAGGGTGATTCAGCTAACCCGTTCATTAGAAGTTTATGGACTTCCCGTTGAAGTATTTGTTTAAAAATTTGGAATAGGGGATTGCTCGAAAAGTTCAGTTTAATTAAAATATTTCAGCTTTTCTAGTACTTTCGGTTACACCGGAAGTGGCTACCAACTTTCTTATTTTAAATGGAATGATATATTTTTTTTGTATATTTGGATTCTACGCTAAAATGTGAGTTCCTTTTATGTAGCACAACCTATATGAAAAATCAATAGTTTTTGAGATATTCTCATTTTTTTGAGACAAATTCGTTTTGTAGTATTCTTTTCAAACGCTTGTCAATGATTGAAAAAGAAAGTTATAGTAACAAAATTTGGGCTATACTTAGGAGGACTGTTAAGTTTTTAAATGATGTGTAATTTGACATCTCATTATTTACAGGGTGTTCAAAATGTTTGGCTACATCTGACTAACTTCAACTGCCCAAAAGTCATTTTTTTAAATAGAACACCCTGTATCTTGTTGCTCTATGTGATGGAAAATTATGGTCTTTCAATCTTCATAAGGGTTTCCTATACCTATCTGTTACCATTTTTCCTGCTATCGATGTATTTACATTCGACACACAATATTTCTCTATTTTATTAAATAATTTCTGACTAGTGGCCTGTGGAAATTAAAACAATGTACCTTATTTATCAAACTTGTAAACGTCGACGTGACACACGATATGAAAATCCACCAAGAATATTCGAATGAAGACATACTAAATTTATTTTTTATTCATGGAGAATGTTACAAAATTATTGAAAGAACTTGCCGTTTGTTTAAGGTGATCTGAGAAGCCATACCTACCAGATTAGCTTACCTAACACCCCTGGATTTTTTATGGGGGTATATCGAACAGTTGCTAAATTAATAATTAAATTAATTTGTTTCTATTTTTTGCAAGGTAATTTTATTTAGAGGCCATAAATGTAGATATCTCTCGTTAAGCAAACGGCAAGTTCTTTCAATAATCTTGTAACATTCTCCATGAATAAAAAATAAATTTAGTATGTCTTCATTCGAATATTCTTGGTAGATTTTCATATCGTGTATAATGTGTCACGTCAACGTTTAAAAGTTTGATAAATAAGGCACATTGATTCCACAGGCCACTAGTCAGAAATTATTTAATAAAATAGAGAAATATTGTGTATCGAATGTAAATACATCGATAGCAGGAAAATGGTAACAAATAGGTATAGGAAACCCTTATGAAGATTGAAAGACCACTTAATTCTCCATCACATAGAGCAACAAGATACAGGGTGTTCTATTTAAAAAAATTGACTTTTGGGCAGTTGAAGTTAGTCAGATTTAGCCAAACATTTTGAACACCCTGTAAATAATGAGATGTCAAATTACACATTATTTAAAAACTTAACAGTCCTCCTAAATATAGCCCAAATGTTGTTACTATAACTTTCTTTTTCAATCATTGACAAGCGTTTGAAAACAATACTACAAAACCAATTTTTCTCAAAAAAATGATAATATCTCAAAAACTATTAATTTTTCATATAGGTTGTGCTACATGAAAGTAACTTAGATTTTAGCGTAGAATCCAAATATACAAAAAAAATATATCATTCCATTTAAAATAAGAAAGTTGAAATATATTAATTAAATAAAACTTTTGAGCAATCCTCTATTCCAAATTTTTAAACAAATATTTAAACGGGAAGTCCATAAACTTCTAATAAACGGGTTAGCTGGATCACCCGGTACTATAAATATATAAATAAGTGGAGAAGGTATTTCGGTAGACCCCGACAGAATTATTTCTATTAAATTATTTCCAGATCCTAAGAATAGTAATGAATTATTACAATTTTTGGTATGATAAATTTTTCTTGTAGGTTCATAAAGGAAAAATCAACGATATTAGAACCGTTAACATCATTGTTAAAGAAAAACGTTGCATTTGTTTGGGATACTTCTCAAAAGCTGGCGTTTAATAAAATCAAAGGTTTATTACATAAAAGTCCATGTATAGCTCATTATCACACAGGTATAGATGTTATCATATCTGCAGACGCTTTTTCATATGGCTTAGGAGCGTGTTTAATTCAGTTCGGCAATGATAACAAAGAAATAGTTTCTTATGCGTCACGTTTACTGTCAGATAGGGAAAAAAAGTATGCACAGATAGAACGTGAAGCACTGGCTCTAACTTGGGCATTTGATAAGTTTCAAGAGTACATTTTAGGTTTATCTATCTAAATAGAAACTGATCATAAACCCTTGATTCAAGTTTTGCAAAGTAAACCTATAGACGGGTTAACACCTCGTTTACAAAGATTTCGTATACGTCTTATGCGTTATGATTATAAAATATACTATTCACCTGGTAAAGAATTAGTTGTGGCCGATGCACTTTCAAGAAATTTTTTAGAAGACTCTGTATCTCCCACTTCTGATGAATTGTCAGATGAAGTTGAAGTACATTTTAATCTGATAGTAGATAATTTTCCAATAAAAAGTAATTTTTAAAAGAAATCAAGTTAGAACAATCAGAGGATTATATTTGCAGTAAATTAAACAATATTTCATGGAAGGGTGACCTAACAAAAATAAATCTAGATGATATAATAATTCCATATTTTCAGTATAAATCCGAAATTTCTTTTAACGAAGGTTTTTTGTTACGTGGTAGCAGAATAATAATCCTTAAATCTTTACAACACAGATGCATAGAATTGTTACATCAAGGGCATTTAGAAATTGTTAAGTGCAAATTACAAGCCAAATCATTCGTCTGGTGGTTAGGGTTATCTACTCAAATAGAAAATTTAATTTGTACATGCCCTAGATGTGTGGAACACCGAACAAATCCTAAAGAACGTTTCATTAAAGATAAATTTCCTGATAAACCATGGCAGAAAATAAACATAAATTTTGGTATCTAATAGTAACAGATTATTATTCTCGTTTTATAGAAATTTTTAAATTAACCAATTCAATAGAAAGAACGGAAATTTTAAAACTCAAAGAATTATTTGCACGGTATGGGATTCGTGACATTGTTAGATCTGATAACGGCCCACAGTTTTCTTCAGAATTTAAAGGGTTCGCGAAACGATTTGGATTTGAGCATATAACGAGCAGTTCTTATTTTGCTAGCCTATTGGTCAACTCCCTTAGAATGTGGATTTAGTCCCTCAAAACTTTTAATGAATCGTAGATTATAAACAGATTTACCGGTTTTGCCTAGTTTATTAAATAAACCAATAAATCATAATTTAAAAAAAAGGAAGTTTAACTAAAGACAAAAAGTTCAAAACAATTTGTCTATATTGCAGGAAAATGACAGCGTTTAGGTAATCGACTTATCTGCATATGGCAGAGTTATTAAAAAACTAAAAGAACCGCGATCATATCTTGTTAAAACGGAGAGTGGTGTTTATAGAAGAAATATGTGGCATTTAGTTCCAGCTCCATATTATAAATGATCTAGATTTACTCCAGTACTGTCAAGCCTTTCTTGTGATAACAATTCAAAATTTCAAGATGTTAATGATGATATGCATATTAGTGAATCAAACAACGACACTAGTGACGTGGTAGTGAACATCATAAGAATGAAAAGGAAAAGGCTTTAATTACAGATAAGGATGCTTTGTCTTCTGAAATTAGACACCGACCTATAAGAATTATCAAAAGGCCAGCTTATCTAAAAGATTATGTTAGAGGCTAAAAAGAGGGGATGTACTGTCGGGTGATTTGGAATCGGTATGTAATTGGTTTAGTTTATATTATGTATCTAGGTAACAGGAATTGTTAGTTGTTAGTTATTAAAAATAAATTTAAAGTCATATGTAATTTATTAAATAAAGTTATGATAAAACAACAAATTTATGAACTGGCAAAACTCTGTACAGAATGCAAAAATCAACAAAAATACAACAAAATAACAATAACAACCACAGGAAAATACATAACTATTTAATATGTGGTGGTATCTCATGAATCTCCACACGAGGCTCCTATCCACTAGGAGAAACCACCACATATAACATACTTACGGAGAATACCTTATAACTATGTAACTACATACATGCATATTACAGGGTGGGCCAATGCCGACGAAACAGAGCCAATTGCAGCCACATCGATAATTTAAAAAAAAACTTAGACCCATCAATTTTATTTCTGAGGGAGACATTTTTTCAGCTTGTCGGCATTCCAGTATTACCTCTGGTCTTAACGGAAATGACGTCACATCAAACTTATTAAATGGCAACCCACAGTTTTTTGTGCAAAATTGGATAGACGACAAAAAATGCTTTTCAAAAAACTCCACATGTTGGTAGTTTCCTCTGGCCGTTTGTCTAGAACATCCGTACAAAAACCCTTAGTGGGCGCTCATATGGTTTCAAAGATATTGTCATTTAAAAAAAATCAAAAGATATTACAGTAACAATTTAATAATGCAATTAAAAAATATAATTGACAGGTCCGAGTTTTTTTTTTAAAATAAACAATTCTTTATTCAACTACTTCTGGTGGTTGAACATTGGAAGCTCTGAAGGTGGGATTTGGAGTATGCTTTGATTTTGGACCAAATCTTTTCAATTGGATTCAGCATAAAATAGTATGGTGCCCTGTACCACGTCTTCAAGGGCAGAGTGGCAAGGAGAATTATCACAAACAACTACCTCTTCTTAGCTGCATTAGCACAACTAAGATGCCGGTCTTCTTTGGTTTTTTTTCAGAATTCATTGTAACTGGTTTGTTTTGAGTTTTTTTACTGTGAAACGTATTCCTTCTAAGTAATTTCCTATTGTAGAAACAGATACAAATTTATTGAAGCCTCTTAATACTTTCTCCTTGTTGTTTCAATGTAATCGCACAATCTTCTTCAACCCATTCTATAATTGGCTCTACTTCTGCTTCAGTCAACATTTTGGCTTAACTCCTTCTTTTCGTAAATTTTAAGATCTTTGAGACTGCAACCAACCAAAGCCTGTTTTATAATGTATTTGTAACGTCAAAGCTAAGGCTACCCAGTCTTCACCTCTATTTGCACATGTTACAATTCTTTCGCTGTCTTCCTGCGTGTACTTTCTATACGTTTTTCTTGCAATAAGCTCCCGGTGAGATATGACTTTTTTACAGATTGGACAGGGAGCATCGCCTAATAGTTCAGCACATCGTGGATGGACAATATGCCTGCAACCATGGCATGTCATACCATTGGAACACAACAGATTGCACAATTGTCTCGAAAATTCATTGTGGTTGTCACTACGTACATTAACCCTTTTTAAAATTTTTATTATTGCGTAAATACAACAGAGCGATTATTTTATTTTCATAACAATTGGATTTTAACTGTTTTTAATTTTCTGAATTACAATTGACGTTTTCTCAATTACAATTATAATTTATACTTTTGAATTACAATTGACGATTTCTAAAATCAAATTTACAAATCTGAAATACTTTTGTTTGCGTCTGAAATAAACTGAATATACTCTGAATTACATGTGGAAAAAGTATAGATGTATGATTAGTATATTCGTAAAGGAGTCGTTACACGCAGAATAGCAATTTTTGCAAAAGATAAGTGTCTCTCTATCGGAGTTCTATGAGTTTGATACAATTTGTAGGTAAAGTCAGCATCTTGGTCACGACTTGAAGCTACAAAGTCTACTCACATTTTTTTTAATTACTGCAGTTATATTACGCGTGCAAGTTGCAACAAGTTGTCTTGATGTTATTGCATTTTCAAAATCAGTCCTGCAATATGTTTGATACCCAAAAGTAGAGGTAGAGGTCAAAACAGCTTTATATGATCTCAAATATCCCGATTATGCAAATGGAGATGTAAACAGTAAACTATGGCTAGAATATTAATTTTATTTATAAAATTTTTACAGATGCAAAAGTTCACAGACTTATCTGTACTTTTTTTACGAACTCTATATCGGGTAAATTTTTGGTTTGAATAAAGAGAATGGACTGTAGCAAACGAAGATGCGTCCATAGATTAAAAAATGTAATACTAAGTGTTTCATGTTTACTGATAAATTTTAACATCTTCAAAGAGCAATAACTTTTTAAGTCAAATGGAACACTCTGTATTTTTTTACTCTGTAGGGTGCAGGTTCTAGTTGTTCTAGTTGTTACATCAGACAAACAAAACAGAAGTTGGGCACTCGGATAAAACAACACTAATATAATTATAAAAAAAAACAAAGGATACAGGACTGTCGACTCATCATAAAAATACAGGGCACATTTTTAACTTTAAAGAACCGACTATACTAGATGTGGAACATAATTTTAAGAAACGACTCGTTTCAGAAAAGATTGTCATCAAAATGCACCCACTAAACATAAATTTCAATACAGATACAAATAATTTATATTCTCCCTTAAATTTGACGTCCAACTCATACTTGTGTAAGGTGAGTAATTGTTTTAAAAAAACTTTACTCGGACACGTGTTTCAATAGCTAAGCTATCATCATCAGCGATACCGATATCTATTGAAACACGGGTCCGACTAAAGTTTTTGGTGCATTTTTTAGTGGTTTTCTGTTTGTTAATTTAGTCATCTGTTTAATTATCTAGTCATCTAGTTATCTAATTTTCGGTTCTTTTTAATGTGGTAAATTTGCACTTTTTCGGTCTATAATGTTCACTATACATTTAAGTGATACCGTTTGTATAATGTCATTCATGTATTAATTAATTATTTATGTATTTTTCTAGTTGTGTGTTGTTTTTTCTTAATAAATTACACCCTTGAAAAAGTCTTCATAATGGGGGCGAAACGTCGGCAATCACAACCTTTTGAGTTGTTTGTCCTTTCTACCTCCACAAAAAAGGGTCCTAAAAGACCATTTTATTTGAGAATTAAATTAATTTTGGAGGAATACTTACCTGTATAATAAATAGATTACATAGAAACGACCAAGTCGCGACGACCTTATAGTCACAACTAAATCGTCGATGTGTTCTAAGTCTTAATCTTATAACTATTATTGTAACACCGCTGTTAGAGTGTTAATATTTCAAAGTGTGAAGTTCGTTTTTCCTTAACAAAAAAAATTACATATTTTTTAAAAAAGGCTTCTTTACAATGTTGTGATAATGACAACAATTATTTGAAATTAAGCTATAATAATTGGTTTTATCGATTTAAAATGAATAAATAAAATTTATTACCTAACATTTGCAACGATGATAAATTGTAACACGCTCTTTATATAGTATAAATCTTCGATTGCTCACAAAATTAACAAATCTATCGATATTTGTCTATGCAAATCAGCAAATAAATTTTATAAACGCTGCTCTCGTAATTAATTACCACTTCAATCGAAAAAGAGTTCGTAATTAAAGTACTCGATTTTTAAGTACGTAAACCATAATTTATTGTTTTTGTTCGTGGTCACAGAGTGTTGTATTTGTTTTAATAATAGATAACTCTTTAAACCAAATTTATGTTACACACAATTTATTAACGCGTTCACCTACAATTTTTCTAAATTACAACAAAAACATTTATCTTCTTTTACTTTGATTGTAAATTAAACTTTAAACATCACAGGCAAATAAAATCAGAAAAATCTATAATCGCAAATAAAACACTCATCAAAAATTTAAAATTTAAAAAACAACATATCTGAAAGTGGTGTACACTTTGGTGCAAAATGTTTTTACCCGAATCAGCAAACAAATAATTAGGTTAATTGAAACGTTTTTAACATCCACATTTTAGAAACGTGCTTTGTAGATAACCGAAAACTTTACATTAAAACACGTTTGTTTTTATTGCTCCACCGTTTTAAATCCGACTTAGGTATTTAGGCACTTAAGTGATATCGGAACATGCTTTTTATTATTTTTAATTTAAACGCGTCAAAAAAATTTGCAGTTGGTGAAATTTTTATGAATTCTTTATTATGCAAGCGTTTGCTGTATTTGAATTTTTGTTGAAAGAAATAAATTAAATAGATATTAAAAGTTTCGATAAGATTGAAGTCTAATAATAAATGAACAAAATCCTAAGAAGAAGATGAAAAATATTTTGTTGAAAACTTTTCTCATATCGATTTGAAAATTTTATATGGAGTGTTATGAAATACGTCTGCTATGTATTATGTAAATTCGAGAAAGTTCACTGAAGTAGAATAAAGTCGAGTATATTTTGCGTAACTTTGGAAAAGCCACTAAATTAATAAATTTCAATCGGTATAGGGTTGTTGTTTTTGTTGAATGGCAACGATACAATTTAATATGCGCATATAAAAGCTTCTTTGACAAATTACAACGACCCTATTGTGGGTTTCCGAAAATATAATTACATGGATGCTAGTTAGCTTCATTCGATTTTCCAAGAACAATTCTGTACAAAAGTTTGATTTTATTTTGCGCACGTACACATGCATTATTAAAAATCGATGGAATGGTATTACAACAATGCCTACAAGAGCGTTTAGCAGGATGTTCCCCTTTGGACTCGACGCATAAGAACGTGACACTTTTATCAATTTTTTGACATTCGCTTTTTATTGGATGTTATTTAGCTTTGTTGAAACTTTTGTAATTTTGTAATTACGCAAATGACAACAGCAGCCGCCGCATACTGATTCTTTGATCAACGCCGTATTTAATTAAACAAAATACTTACGTTGTAATTCTTTTCCCTCGCTTGTCCAAATTAACACCGTTTTGTCTCCTCCTTTAACTTCACAGCGCAATGTAACGTCCATATTTTCTTCTCCAATTTGTTCAGGTGGGGTATCCATAAACGTAATAGGAACTGAAAAAAATAAAATCTATTTAGCATTAACGTATAAAAAGCGTTTTAAAAGTCTCTTAAAAAATTGCCACATTTGTAAATTATTTAAAAAAAATTTTAAATGACACAAAATAAAAAGTTTTATTACAGCTTAAGTTGTAAAACATACAATGACAGTAACTGTTTGCTAAATCCTTTTGTCGGTGTCGCTTGTTTTCACAATTTCCTCGACTAAAAAATATCAAACCGACTTTGACTGAAAGTTTAGCTTTACGAAGATTATATTCTTTTTGTGTGTTTGCTTATTATATACTTTTTAGTGTATGCTTTTTATATGAATTAAGAATAAAGCTTATGGGTTATGACGTTTTAAAATGGTCGATTAAGATTTTTTTTTGTGATTCCTTTAGTAACAGTTTATGTTTGAAGTTCTCACTAAAGTAGAAATGTTGTTTTTAACTTTTTATATTCCGTTAAAATAAAATTATTTTACAGTCATTTATCTCCTTCAATAAATATTATTTATTTATTTATATTATTATTTTAAACAGTTAAGTAATTGGTTAAGTAATTAACTAATTAATTTTAATGATGATATATTTTCCTTTCGTAATATATGACTGATCGTAGCCACAGACGTATTGAGGCACCAGGACCCCTTATGGAGTAATAGGTAGTTTAAGAAAACTCGGGTATAGTGGTTAGGGCGACGATTCCCACCACGAAGTACTTCTTCAGGCCGATGAGCAAATAATTTGTGGTGCAAAACGTTGCCCTAACCTCTATCCGGAGTGTTCTTAAACTACACATGGGCACCTTCCATAAGAGGTCCAGGGGCCTCAAAACGTCCCTGGTTATAATCGCTAATTATTTTTGAAATTTTGACGCTTTTGTTTAAATTTTATTCAAATCACCCCTAAGGTCTTGGATAAAGTTGCACAGCATATTTGGCACTTATCTCACTTCATTCATGCAAGTCAAAATAGCAAAAGTTTTGAAATTTTGGTGATAATTTGTAAGTTTGTTTGGCTACCCGCATGCAAATAAAAATTTAACATTTACAACACCAACAATATTTGGTAGTGTCGAAAGGTCCAACAGCCAACACCTGTCTCCCTCAAAGTAAACATATTTGCATTAGTATAGGGTAGAAACCAATCGGTCGATTTTAATTTTACAATAAAACTGACGCTTTCGATATATTTCTCAATCACCTCATTCTGCCACATCTTTGGGTTTTTACTGCGCTTCTGGGTGCATCATACATAAAACTTAAAACTCATCCAATGATTTCCGATAAGTTTACCAAAACTTTCTTGAAAAGTAAAATGTAAATTAATCGAAATTAACTAAACAACCAGAACATGTAATAACATTACTGGAAAACTTTCTATCAAAACATTAGTTTTTGTAATAGTGTATAACGAGAGAAGTAAAGAACATATTACGTACGAGTGGAAAAGTTACATAAGAGCGACGAAGGAGCGAGTAATGTATTTCCACTCGTACGTAATTGCTTTACTACTCGATACATGCACTATGCTTTTTCTACATCACAATTTAAATTACCTACTGATTAATGAAATTAGTATAAATTACAAAATAGATTTATAAGAATATTATTACCCTTCTTTTAATAAATTTACTAAGAAAATCACAAAAAATGAAAAAAAAAGATGCCGGCACTGAGATTTGAATCTTAATACACGTATTCAAAGTCACCCACCTTAACAACTGAGCCAGCGGGCCTTAACTTTTTATTTTTTAATAATCGGAGAAGTTTGATGAAACAATTGATTTGACGCCCAAAGGCTTTGCATTATTAGTTGCTAGGATGCTTGTTTATTAAAACAATATTTGTGAAAAAATTAGAAATCGTTTGTGTGCGACGTTTTTAAAATGTCAGAAAGTGATTCTTTGCCGGTAGAAATTAAAGCAGAAGCTGAAGAAGTAACCCTGCAACAGCATGTTGCCGGCCAAATCTAAAAAGCATACATAAAAAGAATTTGCTACCTTTAATGAATGGAGAGAGAAAAGAGGTGCAAACATCATAAACAAGGACGTCCTGTTGGCTTATTTTTTAAATGTAAGAAGCAAGTTTGCCTCCTCGTCGATGTGGACGAAATATTCAATGTTAAGAGCAACTTTGAATGTGCATAGAAATATTGACATATCAAAATACGGCAAATTAATTGCTTATCTCAAGAACCAATCAAAAAACTACAAGGCAAAGAAGGCAAAAGTGCTTCAGAGGGGACACATCAAACAATTTTTGAAAACAGCATCTGATGAAAAGTACTTAATGATGAAGGTACAACCAATTTTCTTTTCTTTCGTATTTATTTTGTATTATTATAGATTAAGTTAACATGAAATGTCAGCTCGGAAAGATCGGAAATAAACGGACGAGAAAGCCGATCCAAAGAAAACCTCCAAAGAGGTTATGTAAACTTTATTGTACATTTAGGTACACATGTACAGCCTGAAAAAGAATCCACTACCTCGACTCGGTTTTTACTCTCACGTTCTACACCGGAGTTACATTACAGCCCAAACCCGGACGAGCTCACCCGTGGGCCGGTGATTGAAAGACACACCATCCATAACATCGGATGGTAAGTACGGTACCCGTCAACATCGCGTCGTCGGTAAATTATGTATATACTTGCGGTTTCAAAATAGTGTTATGTATATACTAAGTGAAAAAATAAAAACTACCAAATCCAACACTAGAATCTTAATAGAATCTAGATTATGAAAAGTACCTAAAGTTCTCAACCATCTACAGTACTTATATTGAAATCATTGATGTTTTTTAGAAATAAACTAAACAAAGAGGTTAATTAAAAAAATTAATTTAATACAATTTAATTTCTTTAGACTTGCACGCTTTTCCACACCAACATACTACTTAGCCAAATACTGCTGCTTAAACCATCAGCTATGTTAACAACTTAGCAAACTTTGTGCGAAAACCTCATTAACAAACTTTGACGTGGTTTCGCTGTTTACCAAAGTACCACTGAAGGAACGCCTAGGTGTCGTGACTAAAATCTTCTCAACTGACATCAGCAAACTTTTTGAAACCTGTTTTATTTGATTTCTGTTATTGGAAGGTCACTGAAGTCACATTTTTAATAGCGACTACTTTCTTATTTCTTTGTGGGCCTTCACTTTATATCATTCTAGAGTGATTGGATGGGTTGTAGAAAAAGGTCTCGTTTGGTGGCACTTTCTTTCATAAGTGACAGGTTAAACAACAACTCAAAAAAGTAAAATTTCCGTATTTTGTCACAAATTTTTTTCATTTCTCGTGTTCTGTTCGGGTGGAAGGTAGGGTCAATTTGTGGAGGGTCACTGAGGGTCACTTTATTGTCTTGCACTTTTTGGGTAAAGATAGACTTTGTTATTGTTTTGTCCTGTTTTGTATATCTGTGTTTTGAATATGTTTAGTTTTTTTTGGAGTGTAAGTTAGGAAAGAGTATCTGTAGGTTTGGGGTTTTAAGGGATTTAAAGTTCTTTTGGTTTTTTGGAGTTTGCTATCATTTTCATTTTTTTTTGTGGTTTGTCTTTCATTTGTTTTCTCACTGGAGATTCCTTGCAAAATTTAAAGGGGGGTTTAACATTTTCCTTAAAGCCTCCCTGAAGAGTTACAGCCCTTAAAGATGTGTAAAAATTCACATTAATCGATTTTTTTCTGAAATGACTTGAAATAAAAAAGAAATCTAAACATTCAAATACTACTACCAAGAAGCCTCCATAATTTCATAATTTTATTCACCCTTGTTCTCTGCAAGGGGGTGAGTCTTACTACCCCTTAGAGTTTTTTTACCAAAACTTTTTAACTAATTTTTTTCAATTTTAAAATTCAGATTTTGGAGGGCCAATTCAATTAAAAACTTTTTGTCTCTTAAAAATTTCACGTAAACTCAATACTTTTCACCAAAAAATAAATTAAGCGAACTTGCAGAATTTTTAATTAATAAGTTGCGTATGCAAGTTTGACATAAATAACAATATTATTATTAACTATCATTTTTAATTTAAATTAACAATATTATTTCAGAGAGTGTTCAAAATGGGCACCATTTTCTTGAATACAGGCTCTTATTCTTTTGAACAAATTTCCGTTAACCCTACCTAGTATTGCTACAGATTGTCTAACTCTTCAGGGAGGCTTTAGGAAATTTTTTTATGTTAAACCCCCCTTTAAATTTTGCAATCTCCAGTTTCATTTTCTGTACTGATTAATGAAACACCCTGTATACTATGATTATTAAAAAAAAAATACCTTAACAATTAATATGTTTAATATTAATTGAAATAAATCCGTTTCTTTTAAGTGGGTAAAATTTTAAACAATTATTAAATAATATCAAACGCACTGATAAAACTTTAATATTTAAAAATAATTGTACTTAAATCAATTACAATCTTACCTAATTTAGACAAACTGACAATATATTTTATAAATAACGTTAAGTTAACAACTAGTGTAACAAAAATACTCGGCTTCGAAAAGTGAAAACGTAACGACAATTATATCTATAAACTTGTATTTTTACATATAGTAGTTTCCGACGGAATTATTTCATTTAGTAAATTAATATTTCTATCTTTTAAACTCGTTAATGTAGTATTGTTCGTTAATACTTATCAGACTAAAATTATCGGCATTCATTAGAACTTTTGTGTTTTCAACAGGATCAAAGGCATGTCCACTTTCTAAAATATGTTCTGCAAAAGTTGAATACTTATTACTATTATAATTATTTTTAGTTAAGCAAACATGTTCTTTGATTTCAAGTCGTCATACCTACGTAAGCCGAATTGCAATGTCATTACCACAATTAATTAGATAATCACTTAATTTATCAGTTTTTGAATTTGAATCCTTACTGTTTGTAAATAACAATTTTAAATTAAGAGTATTTTTAAAAGTAATTTTATAGTTAGTTGTTGTGAACACTTTCTTTATTTCTTCACTTAGTTTGGGGATGTAGGGTATTGTAATGAAGTTATCTTTGTTGTCCTTTATTGGAATTAATTCTGAGTATAATTTATTTTGTTTTTGAATTAATTTTTTTTTAAATTTTTTGTTCACTGTTTCTGTCGGGAAATAACTCGAGTTCGCTATTTGTTTAATAATTCCTAATGTTGTTTATAAAATTTACCATAAAATTGAAAAAAAAATTTGTTGTAAGCAAATCTCAAAAAGTATGTGTACATGAAATTGAACAGTTTTTTCTAAATTATTCTTGCTCAATATATCTTTAATTAATTCTAAACACTTGTCAGTTGGTATACTAAACAATAAATTTACCACATCAAAACTAATTAATTGAGGATTATTCGGGACGTTCATATTTCTGATTTTAGTTATTAATTCATAAGTGTTTTTAATTGAATATTTTGGCTTAAAATCTGTAATTTCATTAAACAAATTATTTAGAGTTTTTGATAATCTTGGCGCTGGTGAATTGATTTGGCTGATGATTGATTTCATATGATTGGGTCTCAATTAACTTCCTGAATGTAGTGGTCTTTATTTATAATGATGTTACTGTTGCCTTTATCTGCCTTAATAAGAATTAAATTATTAGTTTTTAAAATGTTTATTATATTTCTTAATTTATTATTCAACCTGTATTGCTAATTACTGAGTTTAGTTTTGCCTTTTTTAATAAAATTTTTGATCTTTCTTGACATTGTCTGTATACAATCTGATTTTAGTAAATCTGAAATTAATGATAGATTCAATTTCTAAACTGAAGTCTCTTAAATTTCTATTGTAACATTATAATTAAGATTGGTTTTTAAATTGTTACCTAAAATTTCAACATGCTTAGTTTTTAAGTTGATGTTAGATTTGTTAATCAATCTTTCTTCAAAGTTGTGTAAATTAGTAACTTGGTTTGTAATTCATTTTGACTTATTAAGGATTAACTTATCTAACTTTTACATAATCTGGATATGACTATAAAATTTTATATTATTTGTTATCTACTTTTATAAGATATTAATTTTTTAAAAAATATACATGGTGTTCCATTTGAAAAAACCAAAAATAATTACATTTCGCGTAAAGAAATCACCTTGTACAGCATTACACTTTTTGGAAAAATTTGGTACGTATTTTGAAAGTCGAAACCCTACTCCTAAGTTTGATCATCGCATAATTCCTCTTTATATATTATAACATTTTTCAAAATCAATACGTAAAACCTCTAAAACCTAAAAGTAAGTGTCTTTACGTTTGAGAGCAGTTGAGAGTATTTCTCTCAAAAGGACACATTTTTGAGAGTGACTATCGGAAAGAGCCAGCTGGTTGTCGGAGAGTAAGCAAGTAGAGACTTGCTCTCTAGTTAAAATTTCACTCTGAACAGTTACTCTCACAATACGAACATGATTTGAATTCTGAGAGGGGATTAAAAAAGAAAATGTCATCCAAAAAATAATGGACAAAAGAAGAATGCAAAATACAGAAAGTATTGTAATATGAGGATAAGACTGTAAAACCATTTTTAAAAAAATTCTGTTGCTCCGTTGAGGAAAATACAACGTAAATTACATAATGTAGAAAACCAAGAAGTACTATTACATGCTACTTTATCAATCGCCTATAAAATGCGCTCCCGGACAATTCCCCGAAACAATTACCTGAAAGACATTTGTCTGAAGACAGTTGGTCGAATAGACAATTGCCCGAATGGTCAATTTCTTCGAAAAGAGAATAGACCGAAAGCCAAATTTCCCGAATAAACAATTATCCGTTGCACAATTGCCCAACATGGAGATTACTTGAAAACATGACTCCAACTTTCCCTGGCATTTTAGAACACTGTATAATTGTAAATAATTTTAAATATGTAGCTTAAGTGTACCTAAAATCTATCTAAACACTAGTTGTCCCGCCGCGCTTTACTACGGCAAATTAAAGAATTGTTAGCAGTACATTTCGACCTCCTCAGAAACATGCACACCACTGTGCGACGAAAAACGGCTATAAAGTGATAAATTTCGCGTTTTTGTTGTATTACAACAATTTTATAACATTTTCATATTTATTCACCTTTTAAACCGGTAAAATTACATAATGTTATAATATTTACAGAATACTATAATGTATGTAGGTTGAGTAAACAATACTATTATTGCTTCTTATTTACACAGGTTGGCAAGATATCCATAGGACGCTTTCAGGAGACTCGTCAGTTTCTCCCGTCAGTAACGTTCGCGTGGCTTGAGTAGGAAGCGCTTTGATTGGCCAGGGCTGGCGGGCTGTTACTATGCGGACTGTAGGCCAAACACTGGTAGAAAACTCTTTTCTATCTCATATGTTATTTACATTTGAATGATTATGATATCAGCTGGTGGGGATAACTAATCAATTATCACTTACACAGTTATCGACCGAGGTTGAAAATTAATAGATTATTAATATTTATTAAACAATTGCACTTATGAGCATAAAAAATAGATAAAAACCTATTCTCAGAGCTACCGAATATACATGGTGTCCCACGACGATTAAGACAAGTAATATATCAGAATTGGGCAGTAGTAGATAATTATAATTTTGGGGGTGTAAATTAGAACAAATGTTGCATATTTTCTTGTTACTGTGTTACCCAATGAGGTATTTTTTCAAATCTTCTAAATCTGTAGCCGAAAATTACAGGGGATTCAATTTGAATTTTTAACTTCCAATCCTTTAAGTACCTGTAGCTCTTGAATTAATCACTTTAGACCCCAAGTGTGCTAGTTAGTTGGAATTGTTTTATCGGGAGGAACACAGAAAAGCTCAAATATACAGGTTGTCCCATTAATAATTTTGAATGCGACGTCACGTGACCAAAACAAATACCTCATTGGGTAACACAATAACAAGAAAATATGCAACATTTGTTCTAATTTACACCCCCAAAATTATAATTATCTACTACTGCCCAATTCTGATATATTACTTGTTTTAATCGTCATGGGACACCCTGTATATACAAAACTTCATTAAAATCGGTTTGAGCCGTTTTGCAGGAGTTCGAGGACAAACACTGTGACAAGAGAATTGTGTATATATATAGATATATACCTATCGAGCATCTTCAAACTAATTTAATGAATCGCAATTGACCGAATGCAATTTATTGAACCAATAATTTATTGATTAAAAATTGAATGGATTACAAATTTATCGAAATAAATGCAATTCTTTTGTGTTGGTTGGTATGTTACAGTTATTATAATTATCTTCTTAAAACAATTACATTTTTTCATGTGATTTGAGGTAAACGGTTGTTACGGTTTTATTTTTCGAATGTAGGACCTATGTCGAGAGGCGTCTGAAAACGTGTGTCGCGAGTAATATGTTACGACGAAAGTCGTATTTGGCGTGCATTTTGCTAATTTTCTATTGGTAGAAAATAAAATCCGACTAAATTTTCTAGACGAACAGCGCACATCTTCTTTTTCTTTTCGTATATGCGGGTGATTTGGCGTACTTCTTGAAGTTGAAATTTCCACAAAAATTAGTAATGTGTGATTCAAGATTTCTAACTCGAATTGGTGTTTAAGTTTAAATCCGGCTAAATTCACCGTCAGTACATTCTTTTCTTTCCTGGTTGTATTAATTCTAATTGCTACGTATGCTTTTAGCACGTTGCGTTGACCTTATGTTCTTGTTATGTGTTATACTGGGGTAACTCTTGAGGGTGCTGGAGTGACTGATTAAGAACCTTCCCTATCAATTAAAGATAACACCACGGTTTCGCATTAATTAAGCTGCAGACAACCGGTGGATACTACGTCTACAGGGGTTGGTTATGCTTCATAATTTCATCGAAGGAGCCAATCGCCTTTTGTTTTTCTCCGCACACAACTACATCCTACCGATTACAGCTAAGTTTTAGTATTTAAGAAACTTATTCAATGGTAATGCGTATGAAGCTCAAGTACATATGACATAGAACGGCTTGATCTCTAATATTTAAGTAAATTTTTATTCGGTGTACACTCCACAACCGAACCTTTTTAACCGGCTCAATACGGGCTTGGGTGCTTTACTTAGAGCGGTTGACGCGAAAACAAAAGCCCTTTTCGGTTTGCGGGAGGTCCTCATCCTTTTAGTCCTAGTTTAAGTTTAGTTTAAATCGTCGTGTGTAAGTGATATGTGTACTCAGAGCCTTATTAGTTGACAATCCTTAATTGGAATGATAACTTTTACTCGGGTGTAACTAAAGCTTACCTGAAATCCGATACATTAATTGCGAGCCTTATTTATTGTTAAGCAAGGCAGCTGTTAACGCACGTAACTATACGCGACTGTCTCTCTATTTCTGTTACATTCTTCTAGTATTTTAAGATATGTTTATTGTATTGAATTGTCTGTCTTTCTCTCTGGTTTGTGTTCGATTTAGAGTATTCGATTTTAAGTAAAACCTGTTGATCTCTTGTTGGTCCGTTTTATTTCTTTCTTTTACCCAACAGGTGGCGCCTTGTTAGACAGCAGTCTAATTTTTTATAATTCTTTAAGGACCTCCCATTTTTCGACGAACTATAAATATTTTATCCTCCATAAACCTAGTGCCCTACATCGAGCCGAATTTCCTTTAGTTGTTTTTTTAGGGTGTTCCGCTAGAGCGGTCGCTTCTTTTTGTTACTTGTATACCACAACCGTTACACGGTCTTGGTTGGTAGATGTGATGTGGGGTGAACGGTGTTGGTTGGTAGGTTACAGTTATTACAATTTTCTTGTTTAAAAAAATGACATGTTTTCATGTGATTTGGGGTAAACGGTGTTGGTTGGTTCGGGAGTGAACGGTGTTGGTTGGTAGGTTACAGTTATTACAATTTTCTTTTTAAAAAATTACATGTTTCCATGTGATTTGGAGTAAACAGTGTTGGTTGGTAGATGTAGTTGGAGGTGAAGGGTGTTGGTTGGTAGGTTACAGTTATTACAATATTCTTCTTAAAAATTACATGTTTTCATGTAATTTGGAATAAAACTCGTGGAGATTGTTTGTCAAATAATTAATGATAAAAATTTTTAGGCAATGACATAAAACAATTAAAAATAAAATTAACAATATTATTCAACTCTAATTCGTCGGAAAAAGTTAAAAAAAGAGGTATAAAATTTTCAGTTTGGAAACCGTGGCATAACTCCTCATCTTATTTATAATAATATGTGTATTAGAACGGCATGTTTTTGGGCAATTTTCCTTTCGGGAAACTGTGCATCGGGTAATATCTTGTCGGGCAATTGTCCCTTCAATGTATTATCTTTTCAGGGAATTGTATGTTCGGGTAATTGTTCGTTCGGTCAATTGTTTTCGGGCAATTGTCCTAGATCATATAAAATGATGTAATACGATAAAAGTAAAAAATTTGTTCTGTATAATTGTCTGTTGTCAAAATTCGTAATGTAACCATAACACGTTCATAAACATATATCGCATCTCGCATTGGCGTATCACAAATTTGTGGATCCATGTGCTGCATTCATACGTACTAAGTTCCGAAATCGCTGATCATCCTCAATACAAAGTTTTTTGGGTAACGGATCTATATTGAATTTCAGCATTTTGATTGCTGTTTCTTTTTTAATAAAATTTTCTATGCAATGACTGCTGCTTTTTAACATCCATCTTCATAGAGGTTTCAAACTACTCTCGCGTGTAGACGATTTTTCAACAATGGACACAGGTCTGAGAAAATTGTCGGATAGTAAGCTCTCCGATAGTGCGAGAGGATATCTTCGAGAGTTAAAATGTTTACAACCACTCTCAAATGGACACGCAAGTGAGGGTAACTGTCGCGAGTTTCTCTCAAATGGACACTTAAATCAACTGTCCAATGACGGTTGATGCCTATTATTTCATACACACCATTGCAAACCAATTTATTCATATTGTTACTTGCACTTTATTAAAATATCGCATTATTTCGAACATTCTATTAGTTGTAAGCGTAAAAATCGTGATGTATTGCATTCTTGCTTTGCCGTCGTCTATAAACATCCCACTAGAAAGAAAAATACTCTTTACAGTTTTTATTACGTAAAAACACTATAAGAATTTATGAAAAAACCGATTTTAGCTGTTGGTTTGCAATGAATACCATTTAATACAACTTAATAATTTAATGTTAGGAACGAGTATAATGCTTCACAGTTGCGATTGTCACGACTTAATTAGAGGTAGCCAATAGATGGAAACATTAATAAATGAAACAAAGGAGATATTAATGCAAATAGCAGGAATCGAATGCAACATTTTGATTAATTAATTAATTAATATACATGATAATAGGTATACACGATAATCAACCGCTTTGTGTAAGTATCTGGTATTGCTGATAACTAAAACTCTAAAATGCAAAATAAACTCGAGCACTATTGAATTTGACTGATTCAAAAAAGTTAAGTAAATATAGTGCTTGCGTACGAAATTATAATTAAGTGTTATATTTTACTATATTTTTGAGTGAATCATCAATTATAATTTAAACCGTTTAAACATTACAGTTCATTTGTTCATTAATCAACATGTTCTATATCGTTATCAACTCATTCCTACATCAAAACAAATTCAAAATCTTCAATTTTGTTAATGGCAATAAAATTATGTTACTTGAAAATTAAATTTGACATATTTGCTCACAATTTAATTAAAGTAGCCCTTCACACAACTATTTATTAATTAATGTGATGGTTATAGGCTAGACGTGGATAAAATAGTTTTATAATAATAATTTATGCGAATAATAATTGGATCTATAAAAGAAGGTATTTGAAAACCAGATGTACAACTTAATTCTATTGAAAGTATAACGTACAAAATTAATGTTGGTAATTTTAGTGATTATAGTTTTTCAAAGACCTGTTAAAACAGCAAATTGGATCGATGTTTTAAGCACTAACCGTGTGTTATGGAAATTTATTGAATAAAGATTAAGCAGGTTTAACATTAAAACTTTAATAGTTGATTTTAAGCCTTCAGAATTTGCTTTTCCAATATTTTTCACGTGTTATAGTTATATTGTAATTTTATAACAACAAAGTTCAGGTTTCTGTAGTAACTGTAATATTAAAATATATTGTTGTTAAATACGAAAAAAATAATTTTATTAACCTTTACAATATATTTTCGTATCTTTTACAAAAATATTTATAGAATAACAAAAACTAAACTATAAGTAAGCTACTAGTAGAAAAATGAATTTAAAATGTAATATAATGTATGTTGTAATTAATATAAATGTTAGTTCTCGCTTGAGGTGTATACAAATCTTTTCAATTTTTCTATTATAAACTATGAATAATCATTTATAATATTCACCCCAACACTGTTTTCAATTTAAAAAGCTTTGTACGTGACGTCTACTAAAGCGTTTGAGCAAACGAAAGGAAATTGATAATACACTCTTGAAAAACTACAAAATCACCTTAAATTTCAATGACTTTTCAAGTGCAGTTTAATAACAATAAAATTTGACGGAAATATTGAACTATTATATAGCAACGAAATGATTTAAAAATTAACTTTAACAAACTGAAAAACTGTTTAACTTTTTAGAAAATTAGTTATTGAAGAAAACTTTTAGTTGAGAACTTTTTTAAGAATATAGAAGTTTACAAGATGGCTTGCACACGATATTTCTGAAATTTATGAAGTACAACGTGCTATTATATGATATCGATTTAACCGTAAACCTAATTTTAAACCACAAAATGCAAGGGAATTAAAAAAAACTTTGATTAAATAAATATAGAAGAAGTGGGGAGGATTTAAATTTCTATCCGAATGTGTTTTAGGATACTATTAATGTTTTTAAACTAAGGAAAAAACAGAATAGCTCCTACAGGCTTTGTATTACCTCGTAACTACTGATTCTCATTTAAAATTGAATACTTGATAATAAACGAGCCTCTAACATTAATCTCAGATTCCGACAAGACCCCAACGAAATCGTGCAATGCATTTAAATTTACAAGTGGACGATACAACAAGTTAATTTTATCAATACATGCAAGATTTTTTATAACAAAATACGTTTTTGGGTTAAAATATTTGATTAAATTACAAAAAATCTAGATCTAATAAGTATGTTCCAAATAAAACTGTAAATTTTTTTCTAGTTCAAGGGTTTGAAAAATTTTAATTTCAAATTTCACTATAGAGCACTATCTTTACAGAGCTTTCCAAATTCTTTTTACAGTAGATTCAGTTTTCTTATACATTCTTACATACCAAAGTAAACATTTCCAAATAAATAAAATGAACAATACAAGAAAATAAACCAAAATCTTAATTTCTGTTTACCTTTTTCATCTCTGAACTTTTTCTTCTTTTATTATTTCTTCCATTTATTTCGATTCATCACCTGTTTCCCCAATATCGTTTTTCTTTCTTTTTTTCTTCCCTTAGTTATTCACACTTCTCTCATTATGCTCAATTTTTCTCATTTTTTCCCACATAATCAACATTTTATTTTCATTGTTTTCATTTCCCACTCTTAGTTTTGCTATCATATTTTTATATTTTTTTCTCCCACTCCATCTTAAATATGCACGCATATCTTCTGTTATTATTTCGTTGTATTTTATGTTGGACTTCCCTTCTTTAATTTTTGTTCTCTTCTCCTGCTTCTGATTATCCCTATCTTCTTCTGTTATTTCTTCTATTATACTCCATCCTTCCTCTCTTTTCCTCTTAACATCTTCTCT
The DNA here is from genome assembly GCA_030710515.1 of Abscondita cerata. Classification (NCBI taxonomy): domain Eukaryota; kingdom Metazoa; phylum Arthropoda; class Insecta; order Coleoptera; family Lampyridae; genus Abscondita; species Abscondita cerata. The sequence goes on from JALBCR010002953.1 coordinate 35,189, forward strand.
TGCATATCCTCTTCTATATTCCTGTTCTCTATTTATGTTTCTCTCTTTCACCTGCTTCTATACTGCTTGTAGTTTTACATTCTTCTCTTTTTCTCATACTTTCTTCGTACCTCTTCCCTCCGGTTATTCTATATTTTTCTAATTTTAACTCCTGCCCTACTATTATGATTTTGTCTCCTTTTCATTCCCTGACTTAATTTCCAATATTTTATTAGTATTTTTCTAATTCTTTCCAGTCTCTTCATCTTTATTTTTCCGCTCCATATAACATGACGATGTGCTGTCGAGGGAGTGTCGGTCGACGATGTGGGCATAGTTGTCGTTGTGTTCCTTCTACACTTGTCGGAAATGCGGCTGCTGTTGGCGTAGTGTTTGTTGGAGATGTGGGGCCAGTCGGCGATGTATCCCAAAATCTTATAGGCGTTGTGGGCATTCGGCAAAATGTGTTATATCTTATTAAATCACTAAAGATCAATGATGACAATAGTTTTCTACCATTTTTCTCCCCCCTGCAATTATTTTTAATTCTTGATTTGACATATTTCAACAATCTCTGTTAGGTCTTTTAACCATCTCTTTTAGCAATACTTTTTTCTAATAACGTGTACAGGTCGTCGCAACACTTTTTTTTATTTTTCCATAAGTTTTAATTACTTTAGTTTCTGATTAAGAACCTTTGTTTCAAAGGCATAAACCTTTGCTTGTTTGGTATCGGTATTGACATCAAGATATTCATTACAACCCAAACCTTGAGTATCATTTTATTAATTTTTTTATTCTTATTAGTTAAGTTACACCAAAAAATCCAAAACTAAACCTTTTGCCAGAAACGTATAAATATGTCTAAATTAAGGGTGTCAATGTTCCGTAAGAAAACCCTAGTTCTTGTGGAGGTGACGTTTGGCATCCTAACGTAAGTGCTTTTTCTAGGCTAGTGACCAGATTATTGGAGTGTTACATATGGAGTTGGTGTATTAACATTCATTTGTTTTCGGACAGGTTTCAACACTATATTTACTATGAAATATGAAATAATATAAAACTCGCCCGAAAACTAAAAATTGTTAATACATCTCCAACTTCATATGTAACACTCCCTTGATCTGGTCACTGGCCTGGAAAAATTACCCACAACAGTGTGCAAAACGTCACCTCCACCGTAACTTAAGTTTTCTTTCTAAGAGTTTTAGACTTCCTTATATGTCCCTGGCAAAAATTGTACTACATCTGACGGAAGGAAAATCAATTTTTACTATACGACACATTCAAAACTGTTTAGTTTTTCCAAAATTGCACTGCTTTTCCTTGCTAACGTTAACTTTTTTAGAAAATTCAAAATATTCCACCGCCTCATATAGATTGTTACGTATAATTGTGTGGTGTCGTTTGATCCCTCTCTAATTTTTTCCAGAGGTTTTATCAATTTTTATGTTAATTATTATGCTTATAAGTTCATTATCATTTTGCAGTTTCATCATTTGACCTTTTCAATTGCAGTATGATCTCATCTTCTGGATTTAATAGATTTTTGTACTTTTATAGTTCCAATTTTGACCCATCTTCTTCCCTAATATATACTTAAGGTTTTCGGGGCTCCTAGGCACAAAATTAATAGAGCCCTATTTTTATTAAGGACAACACATATCATGAGCAAAAAAACAACTTATTATATACTTATTGTATACCGTAACCGTATACAATAAAATATAGTATTTCAAAAATTTGCCGTTGATTTGTGAATCTCTATAAAAATAAAACTAGAAAATATCAAAATAAATTTAAAAAGTTTGCCGTCACTGAAGTCTTTTAAAGTCGGATGCCTCTATACTCGTGCCTTACGTGAGTGTACAGAAAAGATAAGTAAAACTTGTTATATTAACCAAGGAATAAAGATAATAGTGTTTTAAACAAAATGCATGAAATAAAAAAAATACATATATACTAGAAGTCGTAAATTATCGTAATCTGCAGACCTTTTTACAAGTTTGACGCCTGTTAATTTTTTGGGTGTGATCGCTAAAATCTACGACTTGCGAATCCACAAAAGATACCTTAAATTTATAGCAATTCAATTTAATAAAATAGAGACAGATATTTGGAGATTGAGTCATAAGTTTGGTAGTGAAAAACTTGCATGTTAATAACAATAATGCCAAAAAGGTGGAAATGCAAGACACAAAGGCAAGAACGGAACAACAAACGAAGAAAGCAAAAAAAAGACTAGATTGGAATAAAAGAAAAAGAAGAAAAGAAGAAAAATATAAATATGCTTAAGTCTAACAATAGAACAAAAAAAAGAAACGTCAAAACTTTTTTTTATTTCTAAGGCTGACGATTACTGATGGTTTTAATTTGCCCACGTTTTATCTGAACCTATGCGAGCTTTATTAGGGTTTCTTGAAATTAGGCGGTAAAACTCACAATATACAGGGTGTTTCATTAATCAGTACAGAAAATGAAACTGGAGATTCCTTGCAAAATTTAAAGGGGGGTTTAACATAAAAAAAAATTTCTTTAAAGCCTCCCCTGAAGAGTTACAGCCCCTTAAAGATGTGTAAAAATTCACATTAATCGATTTTTTTCTGAAATGATTTGAAATAAAAAAAGAAATCTAAACATTCAAATACTACTACCAAGAAGCCTCCATAATTTCATAATTTTATTCACCCTTGTTCTCTGCAAGGGGGTGAGTCTTACTACCCCTTAGAGTTTTTTACCAGAACTTTTTAACTAATTTTTTTTCAATTTTAAAATTCAGATTTTGGAGGGCCAATTCAATTAAAAACTTTTTGTCTCTTAAAAATTTCACGTAAACTCAATACTTTTTCACCAAAAAAATAAATTAAGCGAACTTGCAGAATTTTTAATTAATAAGTTGCGTATGCAAGTTTGACATAAATAACAATATTATTATTAACTATCATTTTTAATTTAAATTAACAATATTATTTCAGAGAGTGTTCAAAATGGGCACTATTTTCTTGAATACAGGCTCTTATTCTTTTGAACAAATTTCCGTTAACGCTACCTAGCATTGCTACAGATTGTCTAACTCTTCAGGGAGGCTTTAAGAAAATTTTTTTATGTTAAACCCCCTTTAAATTTTGCAAGAAATCTCCAGTTTCATTTTCTGTACTGATTAATAAAACACCCTGTATAACGTATTAACAGTAAACCAGGCGACACTTGAAGAGTTTCAACCCCAGTCTTCCGAATAATAAATGCGATTGTGGTAAGGATTATAGGACTCGGACACAATCTCGGTGCAAAAATACTGCAAACGTCAAAATTATGTAAAGTGTATATTAATAGTGCTAACAGATCAAATGCAAACAATAAATGGAGCCAACTATAGTTTGTTGTAATAAGACAGTTACAAAAAATTCAAAGAAAATTAATGACTGAATATCAGAAGCAAAATAACTGACAATTTGGAAATGTAGGTTACGACACTAAGTAAACATTTGCTCAAAAGCCGAATTACAGGTCCCAAAGTAGACTGACGTTAACCCATTAACGCTCAAGGAGATGCCAAAGTAAAATCATTTTATAAAACCGTACATTTATATTAAAAACATTGTTAGTAACACTTCTGAACAAAAAACAAATCAATCAAACTGTATGAAGTGGCTAACATAAGTATTGAACGCACTCCATATTCAAAAAAATGCTAGTGGATACGGCGTAATCCATATTAGCTGGTTCATTTTAAATAAATTTAAATGCGTCGAAAAAAAGGCATTTTGATAATAAAACACTATATTAACAACACCAATCACAAACAGGCGAACTGTGGCCTCAAAACAATTAAAACGACATAAAATAAACTTGAGCTTGCAGACAAGCACCTACTGCCGCAACTTATAGGTGACTGCTATCGAAATAGGGTGGCTTTTCCTAAAATTACGTTTTCTACTACAAACTATTTACAACAAAAGAAGTAAAATGGGTTGCCTAACTGGCTGCATAAAATACTTAAAACTAAACGTAACACAAACGTTTAGAAAAGAAGGTAAAGAGGTGTACCATGTTAGTACACTGGGCACATGCCTTAGACTATGACATTGTTTAAAAGAATTTCGTTCAACGCACAGAGATACATTGCACTTTTTACACTGCCAACAAATTCTAGATTGACATATACAACATCTAAGGAGATTGGAATTTTCCACATTGTCTCCTAAAATGTTCAGGGGGGCGCTGTTTCTAGTTTTTTTACCGCCTTTGGAGGAGAATTGGAGATAATGTCTTGCAATATTTCTAACAAATAATAGCAAATCCGTCAGTGCAAAGCATATGAAACTTCCAGGCATTGACCATGGCAACATTCATTATATGTGTTATGAGTATCCAGTACCATTTTTTGCCACGTATGGCAATTTTGTAACAATTTACAGTTTGGTTTAATGCATCCACTTCGCCCATTTCTTTATTATAAGTATGGAATAAATGTGGCTGTTCCATGTCTACTTTCTCTTTCAGCACAGTAGACCATCTTTGGACTTTCTGGATCGGTGCCAGTAAAGAAGTTGTCAAAAAAAAACACATGACTAGTAATTTACACACATCAGAATGTTCTGTGTCTTTATGAAATAGAGTGCAATTGCCTCCAAATATTTCTAATGCACCAGCCACATCTGTAAGTACTGAATCATTTTCTAAATTGTCCTCATCTATATCATCTTCATCCGTCAATGAGTCGATAGCTGGCGGAATTATAACTATGTCAACATCGTTAACACAAGACGCGGCAAAATCGGTCGTTTCAGGAAAGCTTTTTTCTCAAAAACGTACGGGACCCTATTTACTAAATACGTCATCAATCTCAGACAGAAGCTGAAGAAAAAATATACGTTAGCAAATGGTTCCGCCCAACGTATCAATCTGTTTAAACGATAGTTTACAGGTACATAATTCAAGTATACAAGAAAATATTGGTCTAAAAATTATACACATACCTTCTTTGACGTTTTAACGACAGTAATTCACAAAAAATTGCTAAATTGCTTGGACAGTTTTTCAAAGAACAAAGAAAAAACTGATAGCGTCACGTCTGGAGGTAATTTTCACCAACGTTGCGTAAAGAATAAGCTCTATTTTCCCGTCGACAAAAATTCGGGTTAGTTTACTGTAAATAGTGGTTTGACAAAATGATAACAGCTACTTTGACACCCAGACACCATCTGTACTAGGATGGCTAATGGGTTAATCAATGTGCTATTCTCGGCATGTCTATTAACCGCAATATATCACTAAATTAAATAAATAAAAATTAAAATCGATACTAATTTGTATGTAACAAATAAATTCAAAATACTGTTAAGTAAATGATTTATAGTTATAGAAAAATGTCCCGTTCAACTTTGTATTACAAATGAGTTTACCAACCCGAATTTGTAATTATGAATTGCCAACAAAATGAGTATTTTATGTAAACGAAATATTTTTGTATAAATTTTAAGGTAAATTAATGTTCTTATAGCCTTGTTTAGTTTTATTAATGCAGAATCCAACACGAGTGTTGCTTGACATCTGTCTAGAAATGTTTTAAATTACTATGTAATTAAATCTTAAATTTTCACAAACACGCAAAATTATTAATTACTGCAAAAGCAAGTTATTTTAAATCTAAACGTTTTGTTTTCTACAATTTTGATTAAAAAGCAAGTCCAATTAAAATTAAGAATTAATTATATACATAAATATAAAATGATTTAAACCTTTGAAATAATTTTATAATGTCACTAAATAAGTATAAGTCTATTTTAGATTTTTAGAATAGGTAATGTTGTCAGTTTGATGTTTAAATTACATTCTTTGGGCTTGGGAATTCACTTATATAATCCGAGACGTGCGTGGATTTTAAAGTTTACGGTCCACTTTTGTAACTTTATTTTCTGTATAAAAATATTTTAAGAATAATTTAAGTATAAGCGATCTTCATAAGACACGTTTTATTAAGAATTGCAAAATTTTAACATGCTAAATAAAAATAACGCAAACGGAAGAAGTGCTTTTTTTAGTAAATTCATGAACAACGAAAATGTGTTGAAAAGCAAACTAGAAAAGAAAAAGAAGTTTCTAACAAGCAAAAGAAACTAAACTATTTTTTGTTGATTTAACGGAAAAGCTTGAAAGAATGTGTTCTCCAATATATATTTATTAAATTCATAGCGAGCTTTATAGGTAACTTAAAGAACGATTAATAAAAAGGATATTTTACCATCATTTTTAGTAATAATATAGTAGTAAACAAATATTTTGTTATATTATAAACTACCTTAGAACGTAAGCATACGAAAATAAGTACGTACCATCTTGTTTGAGTAAAAACAAAAATGGAATCAAATTATTGCTTTACAATCACAAATATTTTAAATTATTTAATTATTTTAATTGTGTATAAAATGATGAACATACGTTTTAAATTTTGGTATTGTCATTAATTAATAATAAACAATTTGCCATTGATTTTGCATTTCAGTTTAACACTTGTATGTGTGTTTATATTGCATTTACTAAGTTCTTGAAAAAAATTTAATATTCGTTACGGTACTAAATTTGTATATTGGTGATGATTGAATTCTCCATCAATAAATCAATCTTTTATTAACATGACATGTTTTTAAAATAAACAAATAGTCGACGTTGTGAGTGACAAATTTCTTATTGTAATTAAGACAAAACCAGTTGCTCAATTTGTTGGTGATTGTAACACGTTTGAAATATTGTTATCTAGGTGACGTAAGTCTTTTGAAAAGATTGTAAAAGTTAAGTGCAACTGTTATTAATAAACGTTTATTATTGCTCATAAGAGTAATGTAAATTGTAGTAAAAAATGTAGTCAACAGATAGCACTTGTGCCTATAATTTTTGGGTGATTTTCACCGAATACCAAATCTACGTTCTGTTTTGCCGCGTGAAATCATTGGTTGAAACCATAATATTTCCTATCTGTTTTAGATTAGCACTTCATTAATAGCACCTTTGTGTTATAATAGATATACTTGTATTTAGGTACGTACGTGTATTATCTGTATTTGTTGATTTTTCTTCAATACAATTGATAATAATTAACAACTGAGAGCTTTAAATTGTGATTTTTAATGATGAGAGTAAATAATTTACGTGGAAATTTAGTTAATAAATCATGGAGGAACAGACCAAAATTCTCACAAAAATCCCGTTTGGCCAGGATGTTGAACAAAATAAAAAAGTGCTAATTCTACATTAATAGGTAATGTATAAATCTATCATTGCTTATAGAAATATTGCAAATGAACTGACGAATAATAATGAATCGTCTCAACCTTTGGGTTTGGAGGTTGTTGTAAGTGAACAGGGTACTCTACTATGATCTAGAAGTGAAATATCATCTTCATCAAATTCCAATATCATAAAAAAACGTACTTCACCAAAATTAGATAAAGTAGTAGAAACGAAAAACTGTAATGAAACACTTGACTAAGAGGCTTATTATTTTGTTAAACAGCCCAATCATGAACCTGTGGCAAATTACACGTTTTTTGGTCCTAAGGAGTACAATAGATACATACATACCAATTAATATTTTTGATCAAGTTTGTTAATTCTATTCATTTTTTAGTATTATGGCTAAACAATTAAAGGTGGAAATTGACTCCACACCTTGCGCAAATAGATTTCCACTTGAACGCAACCGAATAGTAGGTAGATTTAAGCTATGTGTTAGGGTGGGCACTAGATTTTCAGTATAAACATAACTAGGTGTGCGCATATGGTAAGCTACATTTTACGAAAGAATTGCGTAATAGGCTATTAAGCATATTATTGTTTGGTTCTAATGTTTGCCATTGAACATATAAAAAATCTACTACAAATTCGAAACGCAACATGGGAATTAATAAAACTGTAGTATGGCTACTGGTGGTACCTACGCTCATTCCGAAGAGTTTCTGTTTTGAGCTTTAATTTTAAGTCTTCTGATAAATTTCAAAAAACTTCAGAAACTCTGTCAAGAGTAAGTTATTGTCTTATGCAAAGTAATTTCGCGTAGCTCGTCGGTTAGAAACTTATCGACTTTCTAAAATTCCATCGCAATATGAATATTTGCTATATGGTTACTTATGATGCGATTATTCAAAAAAATCGGAACAAAAGCATAGTTTCATCACAACAACAGAAGATAGGAATGCATAATTGTAATTAAACTAGCCCTAAAATTTAATTTTACATAGATTTCTGCAGTCAGAAAGGATGTTAAGTATTTGACAGTTTTGATGGTCAACTTTGAAAAAGCAGTAGGCAAATGCGATACGTAAGAAATATCAGCAACGATTGAAAGTATTGGCTGAACCTTTAGAAATCAAAATACAAAAAATCATTTATTCATCTTCATTGGTTCAAAAGTAGTGAATTTCTTAAAAGGCCCCTGGCAAGCCTAATATTTTGCATTAAATGTTACATACGTAAAAGACAATGACACGTCTTTAATAATATGATAATGCTGATCATAAAATTTAATGTAGAATTCAGGTATGGTGTCAAAATAGGGTCATTCCATTTAAAAAAACAAAGATTGCGCCAATTTCCGGTAGATCTGAAAGTGTCGCAATTTTGAAAATATTTCAGTTAGACTAGAATAGTCGATTATGGCCATATACGTAAGTACTAAAATTTTATAATGATGGAATTTTAGAAAGTCGATAACTTTCTAACCGACGGGCTACGTAAATCACCCTGTATAACAAAATATTAAATAGACATTAGATTTTTAAAACTGGAAAGATTGCATTTGGCTAAATATTGAGTTAGCAAGAATAGATGAGCAAAAAGAAACTCTAAGAAAAAATAATGTCGCTTCTGATAATAAACCGTAGACAACTGTTATGGTTGATGTTGGTTGGAGCAAACGAAGTTACGACCATAATTTTGAAGGAAAATCTGGAGTTGTAAGTGTAAAGGTTAACTTAAATAAAGCGAGTACTTTTTGGTTGTTAATTCACAGGCAGTAATCATTGGTTATATTACAAAAAAAATATTTCTTGGTAACAGTAACAAATAGGTACTGCTGCATGTGTTCTCGAGCTTCCGCAAAAGGTATTGACTTTATTGGTCATGCTAACAAATTTTAGTACTACTTTTTCTGTGGTACTTCAGTTTCATCCAACTAAATAACTAATTTTAATTTGTGTTTTTCTGATAAAGAATAGTAACGGGTAATCGAGATTAATCATGTTTCATGTTTTTGTGACAATTTTTACTTACAAACTGTATTTATTTCGTTTTTCAACTAGAATACAAACAAAACTTTGTAAGTATTCTGAATTAAGTGGCTTCCTTTATTTGAATAAACGTGCATGTTACCAAAATTGGTTTCCACTAGTGCAGCACCTCATTTAAGCGGCAATTTTTTACATTTTGCAATTGACACAAGTGGTATCTGTTGATAGTAAATTAAAGTAAATTCAATCGCTTACCCCCTTAACATACATACGTTCTTTCAACTTATGTTGAAACATATTTTTTCTCATATACCTTATAATCAGAAAACCATGAATCACCCTGTAATTTATCAATTTATGCAGTTGAGCAAATTATTAGTAATTAAGTAACTAGCTTTAAGGATGAAACTCTTACTAATATTACGCAACAATTTTCGAGTTTTAATACTAGGATATCGGTTCAGGAAGAACACCTTTAAAGAATGAAAAACGAATTTACTATTTAAAAAAAAAGGCTGGGTGTCAACCTTCTGTGCAGAGTATAAATGACCTAGTAAGCAGCGTGCACATAATGTACTCCTTTTCAATGCACCCTCAGGCATCCTCAATACAGGAGCGTATACCTGAGGACTTGAATAATATTACCTATATACTTGGCCTTTTGGTGCTTTCCCAAAACCAAAAGTGAATAGTGAAGCAGATGTTAAGGCAATTTTAAAGTCTAATAAGCAAAACACTAATCGACTTTTTTATTTTTATCCTGATTTGACCTTGGCGCAAGAAGATTACATAAAGTCAACTAAGCAAGGGTTAAATGAACGGATTGCCAAACGTAAAAATAATTTAACGCTTAAGTACATGAAATAAAATACTATTTATAGCAAAAACAGGACCTAAGAACCAAACTTTAAACTAAATAATCCCAAGTGCAGTGATAATCGTCATATTCAATATCGGAATTGTCACGGCAATAGTTCTAAAATATCACATTTTTAACCCCATTTCGGTTAGTGATTGCAATATTGAAAACTTGGATGGCTGCTGACATTTTCAACTCTAAATATTTTTCTCATAACTTTATAGTATACAGAAAGGACTCAACATGACACTTAATCACTCCACAGTTAAACACATAGATTAAATACAACTACATTTAATCATACCGAGGTTTAAACGTGCCGACACTTAATCACATAGTCTTAATGTTCATGTGATTAAGTTGTCAAATGTTTATTTGTTGCCGTGATTATATATCTATGTGATTAAATGCAACGTGTTTAAACGTCAGGTGATTAAACACGAGATGTTTAAATGTCGGTGTATTTATATGTGATTAAGTGTCCCGCACCATGCTCAACTTATCTAGAAGTGTAGGTGTGTTATTAGCGGACAAAAATAAATTAAAAGGTTCCAAAATGTATAATTTATCACTTCTAAATTTAATTGTACCATCTATTATGATTATGGTATTCAATTAACATTGCCCAATCAAGAAACATTAAGTAATTACGCCAATGATTGTTGTCTGGATCTGATATTTGCAAATTTTTCTTGCTGTGTTACTCGAGGTGTATACGGACAAAGATATAAGATATAGATATAAAAATTTGAACTCCCAGTACCATCTCACAATTTATAAAACTCAGCGGGCCCATACTAAGATACTCACCTCTATTGTTTTTAAGGACTGTACCAAGGATACGGAATATTCAATCTAAAGTGATCTTAAAAAATTTTGAACTTACATTCTGAATAAGAAAATAACTTCTCACGTTCTTATTGCTGTCCACTATAATAAAAATTATCGGTTCTGTCCACAAGCTGGTTAATGGTTTCGCTGCACACTTTAAGAGCGTTTAAACAGTGTGAAAGAGCTAAACGGAATAAAATCAGTAACTCCATTCTTGCACATTTTTTAGAAAATTTAGAGACACGTCAGTTTCAGTAATTTCATCATTAATTGTAGAGGAATCATAAATGGTGTTAATTTTGAGTCATCCAACTGTCTCGTGGTGAAATCCACACCATAATAAACACACTACAGCGAATTCTGGTCTATTAAAGTAATCAGGCAAATGGCTGTAACTTCGGCTTAATACTGGTGGAAAAACGATATAAACCCGTCCGCCAGGCACGTACCGCTAAGATTAATGTCCACGACAATCAATTTTTGCGGACATCTATAATGATGACTTGTAAAACTGTAACCTGCTTTATTTGATCTCGAGATCGCACTATAAAGGATAAAGCAGATAAAGCGCTGGTTAGACGGATCTCGATAACTAAACGTAGCTGAAAATTAAAAATTGACATGGAGGGGTTTTGAAGGGTAAACTATTTATTGAAAACGTTAGTCTCCTCTTGCCTCTTCCGGTTATATAGGAACCAAGTTATAAATTTGATATTTTAAATGGCGTACCCTGTATATTTTCTGAATGCTTACGTTGTTCTGAACAAAGTTTGTTAATAATTCCCTATTTTATTTATTTATTCGTATGGTACATTATACAAATCTTGTATTCTGATGTAAGTGTTATGTATGGTGCTCTAGAAGATCAGTATAAACCTGTATAGTGTGGTGACAAAACCGTGTGCAATAGTGGATTGGTTCGTCTTAGCATTTTTTTGAGTTATAATTTTACTGTTTCTTCATAATGTTTTGGTTAATAGCTTACATATTGAGAAACTGTACACAACATAACTCTGTATCGTTTGTAAAAGCTAAAGTGTTATCTTTATTATATAGGGTGTTCTAGAAATAGGACTAAAGTTAAAAAAAAAACTTTCTGGGGCTCAAAGAAAGAAGCTAAAGACAAAAGCAAAGAAAAAAGACGGTACGTGGAGGGAAGTCAAACCGTGACAAGGCCAAAAGACTGAGAAAGACAAGAAAAAAGAGAGTGAAGCCTCTAGTTCATCAAACAGGCCTCTCTCAGACTCCTCAACGCCCGACTCTCAAAAAAGAGTACCAAAAAAGACCAGAAGATTGCTGAGTCAGACTGTGTCCTCAACAGTGCTTTAAAGAACACCAATTCGGCGGTGATTGACAGACGCCATCCTGATGTCCAACTGAATCAGGCTCATTCAGACCTGATCCAGGAGAAGCTGACGGCTGTTGTGGGCGCCACTCCTTTGGGAAGCGCAAGTTCTCCACAGTTTGAAGGTGCTTGATTCTCGGCAGGGGTCTAAGCACTCTAAGATATGGTTCGTGGAGACTGTATAGCACTTTAGAAGCATATGGAAAGGTAAAGATTTAATTGTAGTCAAATTAAAGGAACTTTCCAAGAGGCCCAAGGTAATGGTATGAGTACCAGGAACGCCGAATGTGGATGTGGTCAAGACCCGAATTGAAATCCAACATCCTGGACTTTAAGTGGGAGAATGGCGCTTCCTTAGTTGGAAAGAGGAAAAGGATGGAGTATTACTGGCCTTCTCAGTAAACAATAAAGACTGTCATATCTGGAAGAACGCTAACCTTCAGAAAAATAGTTAAGGATGGTAAGAGTCATTCAAGTGAACCTGCAACACAGTAGGGCGGGTTCCGCTGCCTTCTGTAAAACAATGGAGGCATCTGACATTGCTCTCATTCAAGAACTCAGGGTATGCAGAGGTAAAATCATGGGCTTGGGTAGTATTGACGGAGAGCTAATTTATAGCAAAACCGTCGAGAGGTCCAGGACTTGTATATTTGTCCAAAGACATGTAAAAACATTGCTACTAACTAACTTCTGTTTACAGGACATAGTGGCACTTAAAATGACTCGTAGTGATGATGGACTGAGGGAGCTTGTTCTCGGATCGGTCTATCTTTACTACAAAAATACTTGTCCCAGTGTGGAAATGGAGAAACTGGTAGAGAGCTGCGAGAAACAAAGAACGCAGTTCATCATCGGATGTGACTGCAATGCCCACTACACCATTTGGGAGAGTTCAGATACTAATTTAAGAGGTGACTCATTAGCACAATTTCTTATGGCAACTAGATTAGACATATTGAATATTGGTAATAAACCAACCTTTATAACTAGTAATAGAAAGGAAGTATTAGATATAACGATAGGTACTAGATACACTAGTAATCTCGTTAGGAAACGGCATGTGTCTGATGAAGAGAGCTGCTCGGATCATAGACACATCAGGTTTAAAATCATGAGATTACACTATGAATCTGAGACTTACCGCAACCCTAGGCGGGCGGACTGGAAAATCTATAAAGACAGATTAGACCAGAACTTAACCGGCACACTAGGTACGGTAAGCAAAAATATTAAGCTGGAGATAATGGCAGAGCAAACTGCAGATGCTATGTTAGCAGCCTACAATGAGAGCTGTCCTCTGACTGTGAGACACACTACCAGGAAAGTTTCATGGTGAAGCAGTGCCTTAGAGGGTCAGAAAAAGCAGGTTAGAAAACTTTTTAATAAGGCAAACTCTTGGAGAAGGCATTGTAAGAACATTAAAACGGTCCCAGACAATGTCAGGCTCTATAAGATTTTATCAAAAAGCCCTCAAGGTGCACTTCAAACTATTCGACGCAAAGACGGCGAATTCACAACAAACGAAAAGGAGACTTTAAGTGAATTTCTTTGGACTCACTTTCCAGGAGGAAAATCCTACAAAGGTAAACCACTAGACTGGGTCAGACAGGGGGGAAACTGGCAACAGAGCGTCAATAACAGACTGGCAAACGGCCAAGAAAGTGGTAACTTTTGAAAAGATCAAACTCTTTTCAGCCCTATAAGTCATCGGGTCCGGATGGAATTATACTCATCATGCTACAGAAGAAAAGGGATTCTGGTGACCTTCTCTCTATCCCGAGACCAGCATGCATATCTTCCAGGAAGATTTACAGAGACAGCTCTTGGTACCCTAATTAGTAGGGCGGAGAATGCACTGGAAAATAAACAGATTATGTTGGTGGCCTTCTTAGATATAGAAGGCGCTTTCGATAATACATCTCATGACTCCATAACAGCGGCCCTGAGGAGACGTGGTCTGGAAGAAAGTAGCTGTAGGTGGATTGACTGCATACTAAGACAAAGGATGGTCCCGAAACAGTAATGTACTTATTGTGCATTTGCAAGGCGCTGGATAATATAGAAAACAGCTTATTTTTGGGTGCAACAAAATGTTACCAAAAGTGTTAAATACGTATTCACACAACGACCTCCACCTATTAGTGCGGGGTATTAAATTAGGATACGTCGATTAACAACCAAAGGATGCACAATAAGTCTTTTAGGCTGCGGTGCATCCGGAACCACAGTGGTAGACCGCCTAAGGGGGAAAAAATCGTCATACAAAATAGTCACATAACTATCTTTTTTCAAATAGAACACCCTCTATATAACTTATTATTTTAGAAGTATACATTATACCTATATATCTGTATTAGGTTTACCTATACCTATCTCATGTAGATATAGAAAAAGTGATAGACATAAATAATTATTAACAAAATTTGTCCAAAATAAAGTAAACATTCAGAAAATTAAAAAATATTAAGGTTGTTGTTTAAAATATCGAATTTATAACATGGTTCCTGTATAACAGTAAGTGGCAAGATGATGCAAATATTTTCACCCTCCAAAACCCCTCCATATCAATTTTCAATTTTCAGCTACGTTTAGTTATTGAGATCCGTCTAACCAACGCTTTCTGCTGCACCCTGCATAAGTTCGTTAAATATATTCATAAGTTTGTAAATGAAGGATTTTTGTTGTTCAAATGTAATGGAAAATAAGCAAATGAAACTCCACGAACACCTACAGATAACGTAGTTAGCAGCTCAAAATATCCAGTTAAGTATTAAAATCAGAAATCGCAAATACATTACAGCTGTGGCAATATGGAGAACTTCATTGGCATAGTCAAACTGATAAGATACCCTACACTGTAGATTAATGAAATTAATCAGCATACGCAAAACTTTATTAACCATTCAAATAAAGTCAATAAATCGCAAAAAACAATAATATGTAAATATGCGATAAGAGTGTCTCACGTTATTTTTTCGTCTTTTAAATTTATGGCTGAACTGGTAATTTTTAGTAGCGTAAAAAATACAACAAAGTTTGAATTGTTGCCCATTGTTTTTCTAAAGAAAATTTAAATATTCACATTTTGTTTGAACATTTTTTAATTACTGAGATATTATAATCTACTTCTTTCTTTTTTCAATCTATGTCAATCCACTCCTGTCACCTACTGTCTTTTCCAGGTCGTCTGACAATTTTTTGTGATATTCTTACACTCATTTTCAATATTCTTCACCACTTTTGGATTCGCTTATTTGGCCATCCGTTGTTATCATGTAAGCTTCGTCCGTTGGTGAATTTAGCTGTCTACTTCTAGATGTTACTATTATTGCTTCTAAGCAATAAGTTGTTACTGAAATCACACATGCAATAAATACCCGACGCTTTAGAATATTGGAATTATATATGGACTAAGCCTTCCAAAGTCTCCTTCTCTGTTGGCAATACCTTGTAACCTACGATCTAACAATCGACGAAGTTTTCGATGGCTACACAATTTCTACAACGACAACTAACAAAACAACTTTTATTTGAGATTGAACTTTTTTCTATATAAAGGGGAATTCGGAGTGACGTCTAGGGTAACAGCTTACTATCGATATGAAATTCAAATTTTATATCAATAATACAATCAATCTACATAAATACACAAATTTAATAATTCATAGAAAACATATGTACAATATAATAACATAAAATCTAATAAAACTAATAAGTTGCAGTATCTACTTTCAAACTAAATTTTCTTATTACTAAACTGATCAAATTTTTAGATTGGATCCGTCTTCACAAGTGTGAGACTTAACTATTTACAACAATGTACCTAGTATGTTTTAAATACTTTAGTAGTTCAAAATGCAACAAATGTCAATTCATTCGATTTACCACAAAGCAATACGATCTGTTAATGACAATGCCATTGTGATTTAAGATCTTCGATTTTAAAAACAATTTCAATGTAGATATGAACTTGGAACTGCTCGAGTAATTATTGCGATATAATTTAACGAAGCAATATAACTTTCATACCTATGCGATGCAAACAACGTCGAACTTGGGCTTCTCCTTCATCACCAACAATGCAATACGAAACGATGGTTTTGTACGATTCAGGAATACCAAAGAACGATTTCAATAATTCCAATGGTTGAAGAATTTGACCTTCAATGCGATCATTTCCAATGATTTCAATACGATAATTCCGATGTCATCAATAATATTCCAATATTTGACTAAAATGCCGAAACTGCATTTTGCGACTGTCAACGACTTCATTACAATAGCGAATAGCAATGATTCAATTATTACAATAATTTCGAAAATCGAAATAGGTCCATCATTGAAGCTGCAAATAAATGCTTCAGTTACAACAAGACGGCTGGTACAGGGCACAAGTGCCGCTTTGTATTTTTCGGAAAGTGAAGTGTTTCAATCATGAAAAACAACACAACTGTAAAATAAAAAATTTTGAGTTGTGTCACTTTTTCTTGTGTACCGACGTTCAAACATTTTTCAAACTTTGGATTTGATTTGTTACCGTCAAATAAATTTGATAGTGTGAAACGCCATCATTTGTTTATGACAAACATTTAGTCATTGAAAAACAATGACGAAATAAAAAAAGTCAAACAAAATCAACACTTATCAAATTAATTTGATAAATGTGAAACACCGCCATTGCTAAACTTATTTGATGAAATAAATTTGACTGAACCAAGAATTTTACGTTTAATTTGAACAATGATAAATGTGAAACGCACTTTATTTGATGTTGGTATAGGGTTTTTAAATACGTTTTAACAAAATAGTTTTTTGTTTTCTCGGTATTTTACGTTTAACATACAGTAAAACCTCTAAATAGCGGTCACTAAAATTTGCTGCAAAACTGACCGGTATATGGAGGTGGCCGTTATTGGGAGAAAAAAAAATTATTTCTATGCGTTGTTTATTAAAATTTTTTAAGTATGGAACATAATACAGTTCGCTATAGAGTACTATATATCTGCATTAAAAAATAACTATAAATGTGCTGATGCAATGTTAAATAATTAGACGATATAATAATGGAAGAGTTATACATATTGAATACATAATACATACATTTACATAATATTTACCCATTTTCTAATTGCTCGTTATACCTATCACAATAATTAATTACATACATACATACATATACATACCAATAAATTACATTTTTGTGAAATATTTTTGTATTGAGGTTTGTTTTACATTTTTAAGTTTAGTTTGTAAAACAGAAGATTCACATTTTGATAAAATGTGAAGTACTTCTACCGCTAGCTCACTCTTATCATTAGAAAATAGAAAACTTTGCACATCTCTTAGTTTTTCACACACTTCACCCATATCTTTAATGTTTGACGTAAAAACTTTGGATTCTTCTGCGCCACTTTCATTGTTCGAATCACAGCCTTCACTACAGTCTAATTCACTGATTATATATTGAATACTTAAATTGGGGCTTTCGGTCAAAATTTATCACAATCAATAGATGCATAATTTTAAAGCTTACACGTTGATTACCTTCTAATAATCCAGGAAAAAGCTGAGCTAGTGGAATTTTGTCTTCTTCATCGAAATCTCACAGCAGGACCTTTTCCGAGAATCCTGCTTTCGCAAAACACTTAGCAATTGTAATAGGCGAAACGTTTCTCCAGGCTACTGATATCCAAACTAAAGCGCTGGTTAAATTGATACTTTTTTCCGCATCTTCAAAAGAACGTCTGGTATTTGTGAATGTTAGCAGCTTTTTGATTAAAAACTTTCTGCAGGCCATCTTAAAGTATTGGATAATTCCTAGATCTGGTGGCTGGCAATGGGATATAGTGTTTGGGGGTAGAAAAACAATGTTCACATTTTTAAGGGTCACTTTGGGATGAGACGTGGCATTATCCAGAAATAATAAGACTTTTCTATTTTCATCAAATTTTTTTAGCCAGGAAATCATAATCTCTATCGTCAGTCAAGCTTTTTTATTAGATACCCATTCTAAGAGCAATTTGTTGATATGAGAGCCTTAAACATATTGGGTGTTTACTTTTTCCAATGATTATGGGATTTTCCTTATCACCTTCCATATTTGTACAAAACAAAATTGTCAATCTTTGTTTTGCAGCTTTTTTAGCACTACATTTATCGTTTTTTAAAGAGAACGTTTTGTTTGGCATCGCAAGTTAAAAAAGTCCGGTCTCGTCAGCATTGTACACATTTTTGGGTGAATACTCCTTCAATATTACTGACAGCTTTGCTTTTCAAGCTTCAACAGTGTCCAAGTTAATATCAGCTGACTCCCCGCAAATTGTTTTAAAGGTTATGTTATGTCTTTGACAAAATTTCTCAAGTCACCCAATGCTTTCTCTTTTATTAAAAGTCCAGATACATGGATATTTTTATTCCTAGCTTTACAAAAACCAATTGTAAACTACTCGGTCAATTTCTAAACTTTCAGTTCTAGGAAATTTTCTCTTCTGCTTTGTATTAGAACCTTCTTCAAATAGCTTTTTTTAAATCACATTGGTTTTTTAAAATATCGTTAACTTGTGTTCTTTCAACACTAAATTTTTTAGCCAACTTTTTAGCAGTGGTATTAAACCACAATGATATCAATTTTCTCTTTAAGAGACAAACGTTTTCTTTTTATCGACATTGTGCGTCTATATGTAACAGCACTGTTGAACATACTAACTGAAACTATGTACGCAAAACACGATTTTTTTGGAGAGCTTAATGAGCCTTTTAATTGCACTTTCACTGTAATGACGGTCTATTGTAAATCAAATAAATTCTTCAAATCCGTTCTTAAATACCGGTAATTACTTAAGCCTCACACAATGAAACAATTATATATTATGCACAACTTGAACGCTAAGCTGTTGTCTACTAATGAGTTGACTTAAGAATGGCCGGAAATAGAAGGTAGAAAGTTTACAAATAAGTGGCTGTGGCCCTTATCAAGAGGTGGTGGCTATTAGGAGGGTAATTAATATGGATATTTCCGTACAATTAAGGTCGTTCTGTAATACAATTCTGATATAAATTGATTCTTTAATTTTGATACTTTTTTTAGATGCTCTGTCGGTATAAAACTTGTAACATTCATGTTTTTTGCAAACAATAGGTACAAGATATTAGAGAATATAATTTACAACTAAATTTCGTTTAATTATTATGCTTTTCTAAAATAATTAAACATTTATTTTAAAATTTCTATCTCAATACCAATTTTTAGCATTTTTCTAATTGTCATTGAAGTATAATTACGTTCTTCTTCTGATATAAGAGGATTAGCAAATACCAGAAAATCTATTCCAAGAAACAAAGCAATAAGTGACAGCCTTCAACAATGAGATTTACTTCAATTTATTTTTTCTGAAATTCAATTTTAAACAAAATTCAACAGGTGTTTTAAAAACAGTTTAAAATTATGTATTAACTATACAATATTAATTAACCAACACTTTATACATGTGGAATTTCGGTGCCATTTTGTATGCAAAAAATAAACATGTCTTAATACTTTTGTAAAATACAATTTTAATGGAGTAATTTACACTTCAATTTGTTAAAATTAATAAAAAGTTACAACCGTCTCCTTTTAAATCTCTTGTTTAATGGATCGTGGACAAGCTCGAAAGTTGAGTAAATTACTTTGTCAATAAATACAAGTTTCTAAGATTTTTTATGATTTTGTTGCTAAACCTAAGCTGGTCAGGACCAAAATGTGTTAAATTTAGTTGTAAATTTATAATTCGTAATGGCTGAAACTACAATGAAAAGGTGGTTATTGATATTTAAAAATAAAAGGAACTTTCTTATAGATTTATATTAGCTATCATTAATTTTAGCGCAGCTATAAACGTGACATTTTAGAAGATTATTAGTATCAGGTGTCATTTCCAAATACACGTAAAAGAAACTGTAGTCGATTACATTCAGGTCAAAATTTGAACTTTACTTCG
The DNA here is from genome assembly GCA_030710515.1 of Abscondita cerata. NCBI lineage: Eukaryota > Metazoa > Arthropoda > Insecta > Coleoptera > Lampyridae > Abscondita > Abscondita cerata. The sequence goes on from JALBCR010002953.1 coordinate 55,406, forward strand.
ATTTATTACCGTGCGTCACAATTAATCTACTAAAACCCGGATATTATTTTTTTGGTTTAGACGTTAATGTTAGATGTTAATTTGGGTCAAAGCGAAATATTTATTTTATTTGCAAATTATATGGAAAACTGCATTAATTCAGTACATTGTAATTTGTGCTCGAACAGTTTGGTCGAATAATTTCAGCTGTAACACTTGGCGTTTTGATTTACCACATTCTAAACCACATTGCAGAATGCATTACAAGATATCAACAAACTGCAAGCTTTAGACATACTTCACAACCGCATAAAGTTGAAAGCTTTCTAAAAGTTTCTTGTTTAGTTAATATTCTGCAGCTTTTAAAATACATTAGATAGTCTAAATAAATTTGTTCTAATTTTCAACTTATAATAAGAACTAAGTTTTAGAACGTACCTTCAACGGTGAGATGAAATTGTGAAACATCATGACCCACGTGGCAGCTATAAGTGCCGCTGTCGTCTTTAGTAACCGGCATAAACGCAAGAGACGTGCCATATGAACTGACTTCCACTCCTGGGCGAGTTTTAGTTCCTAGAGTTCCTTTGGGTCCGCTCCACGAAACAGGTCGACCTGCCTCATCTCTACACGTCACCATAAAATTATGCCCGAGTTCTATTGTAGCTTTCGAATGCGATAAGTGAATTCCTCCTAATGCAACGTCTGAAACAAAAGGAAAAAAATTGGTTTTAATTTTTGTCTTTTTTTTACGACATGGATTAGAATTTAGTAGGGATTTGTTAGCCCTCTGCTATTGACGTAATAAAATACAAGTTTACTTAATTTGGCAGAACCTTTATTATCCGGGAAGAAGTTTTTCACTTAATAAACTGCTAGTAAATGGTAAAACTAAATTGGATAGTAAATTCTAGTAACAAATAGGATTGCTCTTTATATATCCTTCCCTAAGTAGCAGTTTGAGCTTTTAATCTTAGCAATTTTAAACGTAAACAAAACGCCATTTTACTCATACATTTTGCGCAACTTCTACCGAAGCGCCCATAAAAGCTTAAATAAAAATTATTATTCTTTTTAATATTGCAGATCTTTTCGTTCACTGAAATCAATATTTTTAAACCACACAAAATTCATATTTACAATGTCTTTAGAATAATAAAATATTTAAGTGCGCTTTTGTAAAAATAGAATAATGTATCTGGTATTTTCCTTATGCAATATTAAATTGTTGCAAACGCGTTATATTTTTCTTTTAAATGAAATATTTATAAAAATATTCTATTACTTATATTTTATATTAAAATACAGAAAAAAACGGCAAGACAATAACAAACACCATTCATTATTATAGGATTACATTTACCACTTATAATACAAAAAAAGAAACAAATTACCGTTTTAAATTCAGAGATGTTTTGCCTTCTATTGTGGAATTTTCTTCAAGCTCTTAGTTTTAATTATTAAATTTATACATACTAAATGTAAAAAAATATTACAAATTACATTATAGACAAAAAATCCTATAATAAAAATAATTTTGTTCAATTTTACATTACACTACATAACTAAATAGGTACTAATGTACTAAAACGTAGTTTGAAGCTACTATAAATTGTAAAGTAAACATTAATCTACCTTACATCTGAGAAACAAATGTTAAATATTAGTCTAGGGCAAGAACGATGTTTGTAATTAAAATTTTATTTGGTCAAGTTACACTTAATAGTTTGTACAGGAAAAGTCTCATACTCTTTTATGTGCGATTTATTAATAAAAACAAATTATTTTGGGTAACCAAATAGTAATTAGTAAATTGTTGTCATATTTGTTGATATACACCATTTCAGCAATTAATCTTTTTCTATAATTGCCCTCCATATCTAAAATTTCCGGAGTCATATGGTGTGTTGATAGAACAGCTTTTTTTTGCTGTTTTGTAGAATTATGTTTTTTTGCATTACAATAACTTTGTCGACAAATGTGTAAGCAGTTACATAACTCATTTATTTTATTATTATAGACAACTAAGTGTTGATAAAAAAATCTTGAGTCGCCTGCTGTAAATCACAAGAAATCGAGTTAAAGTCACTATTGTGCTTTCTATTTGAAATGACAAACAGATGCTGCAGAGTGTGAATGCCTCTCACTTAATCCTAAGTTACAAAGTATATTTTACTAAATAAATATTTATTTATTTAGAATAATGTAAAATTAAACTACGAGTCAATTATTTTTATTGTAATGTTTTCTAATTATAATTTATCTGTTGTCTGTTTACATACAATGTTGTATAATTTTAGTTATTAAAAAAAAAAAAATAAAAAATTTATTTTTTAAATTAAAAAGTAATTTTAATTAAAAAAATAAAATTTTTATTTATTATAAATATTTATTAAAAAAATTAAAAAAATAAAAAATTAAAAAATTTTTAAAAATTTTTAAAAAAAAAAAATTAAAATAAATTTTTTTAAAAAAATAAAAATATTAAAAAATTTTTTTAAAATAAAAAAATTTATTAATAATTTTAAAAATTTTTTTTTTTTTTTTTAATATTATATAAAAAATATTTTTTTTTTTTTTTTTTTTATTTAATTTCCAAGTCGAAACCGGTTTACAATTTTTATAAATTACTTGTATTGGATTTTTAAAATCACATTTAAATATTAATAAATAATCAATACTAATTAGGAAAAAGGGATCATTCATTTTTATAACAAGTGTGTAAAATCACGTTGATTAGGGTGTACTTTTACTGTAGACACCTACCCCGGTAAGCAATATTTCAACAATATCAGCTTCTGTGATAGGTGCCAAATGATCAAACTGGTTTAATAGAATGATCCTTTATTTAACTTTTAATTGAGTATTTATACCTTTTAGATTGTGCATTAAACAGTTTACTTACATTAAGCGGTTTACTTATTGTTACAGTAACACATTATGAAATTATGTTAATGCACTGTTAAGTATTAAATATAAATTTTGCAATTTTGCTTACAAATTATTTGTATCAATTTATAGCAATGCGTTGAGCAATTTATGTTTAATTATTTTAAACAAAGTGTTTCTGGAAATCTTAATAAAATATTTCGGAGATATTAGACATCACTTTATCTTAAAAATTAATTTATTAAATTATCTTAATATTTTGAGGAAATAAACCGCTTAAATTACTTAAATGTGTTCTCCTTAAATAAATACACGGGATTTATGAAAAGAAACCAAAGACGTAAGCAAAAGTAAAAAAAAAACAAATAAATTACTCAAATTAATAGAACGAAAGAAAAATAAATCAAGTTATGTTTAAAATATGTTTGCGTTGCTTAAAAATTTGTGGATTACAAACAAATTCTTACTTTTAGTGTAAAATTGTAAACTCTATAAAAATTGATCAGTACAAATTTAAACGTTCGATAAACCGTCGCAATCTTGCATAATTTTCACCTCAATAACTTTCTATGGTTTACCTTAGGAATAAAAGGAAACATGGCAGCTATTTAATTAAAGTTAAATAAATTGGATCTAAAACAACAATCGCAAAAATTTCACTAATTTAATGTTGATGTTTTCTTTGCGTTGCAATTTTATATGCCCGATGCATTTGCCATCCTTGCTTCAAAACCTAATCTACAAATTGGTCGATTTTACCAAAATAAATTAATACTCGTTTCGTAAGAAAGAACGATAAGTTTAATGATAACATTTTGTTTAATTTCACGGAGTTTTGTTTGCTCATCAAAACGGGTCGGAAACATTGAATTTTAAGTATAAGTTAAAGCTATGTCTGGAATTCTTATTGTAATAACAACTACATTTTATAACAGTAACTCCCAGTTATGTGCAAAAAAGTTTTATTAAGAAAATGGAGCAAGTAAAAAAAAGGAACTCTTTTTATATCGCATAAAATGACACAATTATCTCAAGACAGTAAGAGGCAAAAAAGCAGGTGGAAGAGATTGTGATGCAATATCTGTATTACTAAACCCTTACTACAGTAAAAGGCATAAACATCTTCTTTTATCTCACAAAATGAAAATGTATAATTTTTTTTTAAATGGAAGTGTAATTATTATATCCCACAAAAAATTGTAACAGATTTATAAATTAGATGTCTCGTTACGGTAAGATACAACTCGATGTATACTATAAAAAGTTAAAAAATCGCCCCATTGCTTAATCGCCTTGCAACTTTTCATATTTATTTCAATAATCAGGATCCAATCTACTGTAATTAATTTCATAAAAAATTGACCGTCGAAAATCGATTACGAGTTTTACAACTAAACAGAACAAAATAAAATTACTAAAAACACAAAAATTGCTTTTTCAACAAAATAAAATGCATTAAAAAGTAAAAAAATTTTTATATTACCGCTAAGGCGTACAAGTCTGTAACATATAGTTAAAATCAGTTAAGCTTGCGTATGTATCTTTTATGATAATTTTGTTACAATGTTCTGTTTCTTTTTATTCATGTGTGCTAGAAAAAAACAGAATTAAATTTCTCATTTTAATATGTGCGACTGTAACAATCGTATGTCGAGACTTAATTAATATTTTGACATTTTCCACTTTGACGTTTTGTTTTGATTGTTGGTTTAATATCCTTTGCGTTTAACTTTATTTCTTTTTCAAGAATTCAAAGAATAGTACATATTAGCCGTTTAATAACTACATAACTCATAAAAATTAATACAAGCAATTAAATAAAATCAACGACATTTGATTAAATGTACTATAATTAGTGTTATTGGTAACACAGAAACCTGTATGAGGAGGTCATACAAACGTTGACATACGTTCATGAAAATTTATTCAGGCAGTTATTTTTTATTTAGGACTATATTTAAAATTTAACCTTGGAATTAATTTCTACTTCGGTTAAGACGAAATTAACTAAAAAATAGTAGCCACGTGATCGCATCATTATAAAAAAGTCTGCAATAGTGTATTGCAAGTCTGACATATGTTATAATTCTTAATTTTTTCAAACGTATGTATGTTTAATGTTTGTTCAATCTCAAAAATAAACTGAAGAAATTCCAACATCATTTGAGTCTGCACGAGATCTGCATAAGTATTTATGCGGCTTCGTTGTGGATAGGTGAACATCTGTTGTGGCCGCACGGTTGGAATGGATGGTGTACGCCACCGGCAATTGCTTATTATATGCAAAAGTTACGTTATAATGTGTATTTGTTCTACACTAACTACCTATTTGCAGGGGTGCGTCCTACGCGAGGCACTTGATTGAGCTCATGTCTTTCGAATTCAACCTTTTCTATGGTATGCAATTCAACTTTATTTTTTGATCTAAATAAATGCAGGAGTTTTTATAAATTGAGTAGGATAATAGGTTTTGGTGTCCTGGACTAGTTAATGTTTTGCCACTTTATTTTTTTGCACTTTTTGAAGTATTTTTAAAATATCTTGCGTTTTTCTCATTCTACTGCAAAAATAATTTATTTTGTTTTATTGCTTAGATTCAAGTTTTTACCGTGCAGTGTTTCATTTAAAGTAGTATATCTCTTAAATGGTTGGTTTTACAACATTTTATAAAGAGTACCTTTTTATGTAATTATAATAAATCATCCTTTGGTGTCAAATTCTAAAAAGTCAAACCATAAAAAAAACATGATGAGTAAATTTACCTTCCCCACCGGTTTCGCACATCTATAGATATTAAATAAAAACCATCTCTTGGAGGCAACATTCATAGGACCGTAGCTCTTTTAGAAGGCTTTTGCGGACCCATCCCACTAAGCAAAAAACATTACGTAAACGAAACTTTAACATTACAATGTTACATTGTAACGTTTCCATTTAAAGCAGTTCAACGTTTATTAATTGTTGATATAACAGATTATGTCAAGGTAAAAATGTTAAGAATTGTTACATTAAAAAAGTAACGTTGTGATAATGTTAATTTAACTGCTTTTTGTAACATATTACCAACGTTGTAACTATGTCAACTTAAAAAATTGTATCAACGTGTACAATAAAACGTAACTATTTTCATCTTATTGTTGGTTATATTATCAACGTTGTTGAATCTTAATTTGCCAATTTTTTCAAATTGGCTCTATAGAATCTCTGCCGTCAACTGGATTCGAACCTGGTGGTTCAGTTTGTCATACTGACACGTGTACCGCTTGGCCATTCCCACTGATGGTACGGGTGCCACAGCAGTAGCATACCTATCATTAATTTAAATTTTCACTTAGGTATCGAAAGTAATTTTGAGCAAATATAAATCAATTCAAAATAGTTACAAAACTCAAAGGCGTCTAAATATTTTATAAATTACCTAAAATTAAGTAAACATAAAATGTAACCTAAACGTCCGAGACATAATGTGCACGCAAATGTTTTACTCCACAATTATACATTAGATTAGGGAGTTACGCAACAGTTTCTAAACAGAAAATTTTAACATTTTTTCACTTTTTCGACCAATTAGAGCTAGTATGTACGTTATAATGGAGAAAAGAAAAATATTTTACCTTGTGGACAAACGGCTGGGAGGAGATATCAAGAAAACCACCGGTTTGAGTTTTATGAAACTTTGCATATGAGTATTATTTATAATAGCACAGATCCGATTCGATTTTGAGCATAATTTGTCAACCTAAAAGGGCAGTTAACCTACATAGATTTTCCAGAAAAGTTGTTGGTTTTTGCACCGTTTTTCTCAAAATTTTGTTAAGTAATGTAACGCTGTTACACATTTTTTATCTATCGAGTTCTGCGCAAAAAGTTTGTTTAAACTATATTGCACAAAAAAATAACTTACTCCAATGTTGTAGTAATAATATTTAACACATGTTCAACTTATTATATTTTTGTAATGTTATTTACATGTTCAAATATTCTTTTCATAAACAATGTTGATGTGATGTAGAACCAATGTTAATATGAAATGTTAATTTGTTACTTAGTTCAAATGTTACAAAACATTGTTTTAATGTTCCTTCACCGTTTAGTGGGAGGGTTATAGGAAATTTGGTATTATAATGGCTTTTAAAAGTTAACTATTCTTCCCTATAGCCAAATTTAGTCAATCTTATTTAATCAACATTCTCTTGTATAATAGTTAGTCGCAATAAAACAAAGAGCATTAAAACTACAATAAATATGGACATTGAAAAAAAATTTTCTAATCGTTTACGAAAGTATGGTTTTCGGTGAACATCTATTCTTTTAATCTAGGTTTGAAAGTTTCTACCTAACTGACCACATTGAGTTTTCAAACAGTTTATACTACGACCAATTTGTATCTTTAACATATCAATATGTAAGGCCTACTTTAGTCTATAACAGTTCAAAATTCATAAATTGCTTCCCAATATCCATTGCATCATGTTGAATATGGGTAGAATTGACTTGTAATTCTTTAGGAATGCAAGTGACGCACTACGTAAGTTTTTAGACGACATTTTATCAACAGATCTTTGACCTTCCAATTCTGTTAACCATTCAAAACCACCTACAAAACGTTTTTAAATTTACTTAAATTCTTGATTTAATTAACGCCTGGTTAAATCTCCTTTGGGAAACCTGAAAATACTGATTCCACAGATTTAATACATAAATTAATACAGGTTATGTATTTGGGTTTTGGGGTGAGGGCCGCTAATTTGAAACTGAATGGCATTTTTGTAAAAATAATTTTACGTGTTAGGTAATTTTAAAAAATGTTAAGCTAATGCCTGGTTCTACAAGATTTTCACCTTGTTAAAATCTATTATTTCTAAAAAAAAGAAATTGCTATTATTCTAGGTAAAAACTAAAAAATTATTGAACCAACTAAAGAGTAATTCAACTTTCAGTTGGCTAGGAGACTCAATAATTTTCTAACGATACAGCTAGTAATCGGCAAACACTTGTTTTAGTGTTACCTAGTTTAGGATGTTTATAATTTTTCAATTCTTCAAAGTAAATTCCGAGCCATTAAAGATTGTCCCTTGAATACGTAAAAAATCGTCTAAAAACGTGAATAATTCAGGAGTAGGCTTGAAGAAAATATAATGACTTTTATTTCGTAGTCCTGAGTTTGTTATACGACATTGGTCAAACGTATTAACATTTGTCGTTACAAAATATGTGGTTACTTTGGTCTATAACAGTTCAAAATTCAAATTTGGAACTATTATTGTTTTGTAGATCTTAGACGAAGGTAAAATGGAGGGAGGACGAATTTAAAACAAATTTTGTAACTCTTTAAGTTATTAAATTTTAAAATTTATCAAGTTTATTTAAAAGTTGCGAAATGTAAAACCTCTATACTACAGATTTGGTATATCTAATTATGTATTATTTTTGGAATAAAGGCCGTTAAAATTGTTACCTTGTTAAATCTGTTATTTCTATAAAAAAAATTACTGTAAAAAAATTAACTTTTTGAAACACTTTTGTGAAAGATCTATTTTATAACGATACATTATAATTGGCTCACTTTTAGTTTACCTACTTTCAAATTTTATAATCCTTTGTCAAAATATTCGAGCATGTCCATCACTTGAAAACGTGAAAACGTTAATTATGGGTGGCGAAAGTTAACTGACTTTATTTTTTTGGGTTTATATGCACATAAATTGTGCCGGTCTATCATATATAGGTTCTAACGTTTTCATGTGGTAACGCTATTTGAGATAGAGAACGGCGATAGGATCAAATGGGACCCTTGCATTTGAGACAATGTTGATTTTGACTACCTCTATCTAGAACTACCCATTTATGTATATTTTATTCTTTTCGATCTAATAACTCGTGAAAGTTATTCGACGGTGCAAAAATATACATGGTGTTCCATTTAAACAAAATCAACTTTGGTTGGGTACTTTTTTCTGAATCGCCCTAAATAAGTCAAAATATTTTTAAAATGTGCAACTCGGCCTGTTTGGAAAGCCTACTCACATGGGGAGCCCATAATCGGACAATTACACAATAAAGGACCCGCTGTATATTGCTCTCAAAAGTTGAAAGATAAAATTTGTAGAAAATTGATTCAGTTTGATTTTTAAATATGACTATATTTGCAATAGAATGCGCTAAACGCGATATATTTTGAAAATTATTTAAATAGTGCAATTTTTTTGCTGATTTTTCAATGTGATGTCTTTAGGGGCAAAAAAAACATTATCTAGAGTTCATGAAACCAAAATTTATTCTGTTCCATGTTGATGAAATACTGATCAGAGAACAACAACAGAGAAAAAGGGCATCACTTAATCTAAGAAAAAGGTGAAACAAGAGATAATCAATTCAGTTGTCCTCTGTCAGTGTGAATAACGAAAATTCTAAAGCAAGCTTTTATTTACGGTTAAATCAGGAAGAAGTTATTAGTGACAGTTTCTACTTTTTTGTATTGTTTGATAGCAAATATTTTCTTTTCAAACAAATGTTTAAGCCTTTTAAAGTTTCGAAATTTGTAATTTTTTTGCAAAATATATTTTTATATTATATTGCCAAAACAATTATTATTTGGTATAGTTCTGAAATAATATGTAAATAATAATTACAATAACAATAAATTGGAAATATTTTCAAACATATTAAAATTCAAACCATATGTAATAAAATTTACAAAACAATTAAAATTTAATGTCCTTATTTAAGTGTATAAAGTAAATAAAGCAGAAAATGTAATTTAAAATTATATTTAAAAAAAATGTTTTATGTAATGTGTTAAATTATTTTCGGTTTATCAAAATTGGATGATCAAATTACATTTTCACAGGCTGGAAAAGAATCATCAAAATTGTATTGATGTTTTTCAAGATATTTGGTTTGCATACAAAAATGCGTATATGTATGGCCTGGCATGGGCACACAAATAAATTTTATGGTATGGACATCCTCATTTGGATTTCAATTTTCTTTAGCTAAATTTTAACAAGAAAGAATTAAAAATATACATTTTGTAACCAATAAAACAAGTTAAACTTTTTCATTTGAACATTTTTAATATCTCGACTTAGTGTCACTCAATTATTTTTAGTTTTTGACTATATGGTTAACATTCTTTCCAAAAACAATAATTAATATTGTAATGTATCGTGAGCCGTAATAATAAAATTAAAATTGAAACTTGAAAATTTTAAAATACACCAATTAAATATTATTTTTTAACATTCAAAACCTGACAAGTCTTATTCTAATTTTATACTTAATGTATATTAATAGTATATTATTAAATTAGTTGTATAAGCAGTCCCTCGTTGAACAATAGACCCTTTATATAACGAATTTAATACAATATTTTTCCAATTGCTTTATTATTCTAGTAAATGTAAAAATTTCTTTGCTGAATATAGTAACTTATATAGAGTGCGCTGCTAAAATATTATTCAACGCTTTTGCGTGTAATAAAAATTTTTTATTACACTCAATTGAAAAAAAAAATATTATTGATGCCAGTATAATATAGCATTACTCTCTTTTTAAATAGTAAATAAAAAATATGTAACTCAAAGTAACTTACCACTATAAAATTTAAGCATTACTTTTTTTTAATCAAACAAAGGAACAATTACATCTAAACTCTTTTTTTCTTTTTGTATACGTTAAATTGTTAACTGAATATAATCCTTTTTTTTTTTTTTTTTTTTTTTTTTTTTTTTTTTTTTTTTTTTTTTTTTTTATTAATTTTTTTAATTTTTTTTTTATATTTTATATCTAATCTCAGTCTTTTAACTATAACTTTATCACCAATTCTAAACTCAGTCTTATTTTTCAAATTACTGTTCATTTTTTTTCATATTTTGTTGCGTTTTTATTTAATCTTTGACTCACTTCTTCTCTGAGTTTATCTATTTCTTCTACCTGTTGTACGCTTTTCGATTTTCTCTGTGGTGTTTTTAATTTTTGAATCTTTCATTCCTTTTATTTTTTTTTTTTTAACTTTTTATATTTATTATTTTTTTTTTTTTTTTTTTTTTTTTTTTTTTTTTTTTTTTTTTTTTTTTTTTTTTTTTTTTTTTTTTTTTTTTTTTTTTTTTTTTTTTTTTTTTTTTTTTTTTTTTTTTTTTTTTTTTTTTTTTTTTTTTTTTTTTTTTTTTTTTTTTTTTTTTTTTTTTTTTTTTTTTATTTTCATTGTTCTTCTGATTGTTAATTATTGCTTCATCTGCTTTTTCCATGCGTAATTTAGTTTAATCTTTTACACCACTTCTGAATTGCGCTTCCAAACTCTCAATGAACTCTCAATGGGTGACTCGTATGTTTGTCCATTAAATTTTTCCATCTTGATTTCCGCATTTAAATATTTCGTCCAAATGTGTAAGTAATTGGGAACTCTGGGTTTCTGTTCTTATCTCCATTTTTTGTTCTTGATTTCACTTTTTACATCGATTATCTCTTGTATCGTATCTCTAACTTCTTGTACATCTCTTACTCGACATTCTGTTTCTAAGTTTATTTGCTGTGTGTTATTTTCCATACTGATCTGAAATTTACCTATCTCATTTGCCGTTTCTTTTTTAAATACGTCACTTTTGCTTTTAAATTCTTTGTTAAATTGTCTACTCTTTCATTTAACTTTTGACATGCATAGTCTACTATTCTTTTATTACTTTCTTCTAAATTGTCTTTAATTTGATTAAACTGTTCTGCTAAATTATTTTTCGTTTCATTTAATCTCTGTTCCATTTTTCTTCTTAATGTAGTAATTTGTTGTTTTAAGTCTTTAAGTCTTTTTCTTTAATATTTTCATCGTCTTGATTAAGCCTCAGCTCTATATTTTCGGATCGGTTGTTTATGTTTTCATCAGTTTTGTTTATTTTATTCTCCAACGTTTTATTGCTTTCATGCACGTTTTTCACTTTGTTTTATTCATACTTCTCATGTCGCTCACTTTCATCATTTTCATCATTAAATCTGCCATTTTGTCTTTTCCCTCTTGTTTCACTTGTGAACGTGTAATAATTGGATCACTTTCTGCCATGGTGTTTATTTTTTTATTAAATATTTTTAGGTATTTGGTAACCTTTAAATTCAATTTAACCTTTGTTAAATTTCTTTATATTACTTTTTAACCTGCCATACGTTGCTAAATAATGCAAACAAAGTAGATGGTACCACGTTGGGCACGCCAAAATATGTAATGTATTGTGAGCCGTAATAAATAAAATGAAAATTGAGACTCTGAATTTTTAAATACACCAACGCTCCAATTCACAGCCCTTGTAAACTTTTGATTTTCAATTTTCACTTTATGTTCCTTCTTCTTTTAACAAATTTTAGTCCAATTTCAAACCTGACATTTATTTTTAATTAATTTTTTTTGCAATTAAATAAATTAAATATTATTTTTTAACATTCAAAATTTTATACTTAATGTCACTCGCCAACCTTTTTTACACAAAATGCAAAACAGGTGCCATAAACTCAACAACATTTAAAATAATTAATTTCTTAAACTAAAATGTATATTAAAAATATTATTGATCCCAGTATAACATCGCAATATTTATTTATTATGTAAGTTAAATTTAGAGGTAGTAATAGATATGTTGACTTTGAGTCAAAAACAACAAGCGGTTGCAACGATACATCATTTTTACGTTGATAGTATTTTTCGTAAAAGCATTACATAAAGGGCTTAAAAGCAAAATCCTGTTTGTAAAAAAATCGATTATAATTCTTAAAGCAGTAACATATATATGTGTTGTATAAGAATCTCTGTATATTTTGTCTTTTACATGTGTATTATCAAGTTTAGAATAATTACTACCAATTATTAAAAGTTTCGGTTTTGAAATACATGAAAAAAGATATTTCTTGTCAGTTAATTTAATGATGAAATGAAAAAAATTATACCGAAATGCAATAACAGAATATTTTGCGATTAATGTGACAAAATTAAATAATTGAGAAATTTTTGAACGAACTAATTTATATTGTATTTTACAAAAAAAAATAATATTAAAAGACTATGGTATGTACGCAAAAAATGTAATGCTAAGTTAAAACTCTTTGGTTGCTAAGTTTTATGTTGTTATGTTAAAGTGAAAATAGAAAGTATCTAGTTAATACGTTTTTAATTCTATAAATGACAATGATCTGCGACGAATGTTTAAGACAGAAAAGAAAATACCAAAAAACAAAAAAAAGAATATGTGCCATGTGCCATTTCAAATATCTTTAATAATCATTAATTTAGTACGCGATAATTTGAGCGACACGCTAAAATACCGATAATTTAGCGTCTTGTTCAAATTATGGATGTCAAAACTGAAAGTTTAATAATTTAATTTGTTATACATTTGTTGTCAAGGCTACATATTTTTGGTAGGGTTCCTACTTGATTCGTTTAAAATCTACATTCGGGAAATTCTCTAGCAAAATATGTTTCGCGATGTTAATTGATACCAGATAATTTTGAGTAAATATTTCACTCGGTTTGATCCCTCGTGAAACATTTACTCAACATTATCGGTAACATTACGGTCACTTAAGATATTAGTACTGTTTATTTTCAACAATTGATATGTTTGACCTATGATGATGTAAGTGTTATGTATGGTGTCCCAGAAGATTAGTATAATCTTACTTTTGTAACGGTTTTTTTTAATAACGGCGAGTGGGCACACAGCACGTTGCTTATTTATACGAGTTTTGTGAAAGATTTACATGTATCGTATATGCAATCAACAATACGTATCTTGTTATCAAATTTTTTTTTAAATATGCCTTTCGGTTGATCAAACGTTTGAATTGAAAGGAAAAAATTATACACCAGATGAGAAATAGATCACCAGTGGATGTTCTGTATCACCGCACTCAAAATACTGCTTCTAAATAGTTTTAAATGCAATATCAAATGTACGCGTAATACATGGACAAACTGTATATCCAACACTTACGCGGTTCAGCGCAGAAATTATGATCTGCCCAAGATCCGCGAATAGTTTTGTTCTCAATAAAATGTTTATTTTTTAGAACCATGGCATCTTTACTCTGATATGAATTATCTAGAACATTAGTGGGTTTTTACGTTTTTTGTATACTACTTTAGTTCATTTATATTTATTTAAATAGAGCTCATTATCCATATCTACATTAGAATTAGCAGCTGTACTGTCTTGTATGTTAGTATCATTAAGATGAATATCTATAAGGTTAACAGTGTTAATATTTATAGGAGCAGATACGCATTTCGTTGGCTTATCACAATCTTTGCAGATTTGGTTGCCTACTTTAGTTTGTTTATTTATAGCGTTAACTAAATTTCAAGATTCTAATCTCGAATGTTCTTCTTTACTAATAATTTATTGGGCAATTTTAGCTCATTAATAATATTGATATCTTTTAATGCTTAGATTGTATATTATTGCTAATACACGGACCTGCATTAGGTTGACAGTTAATATGGACAAGTTCGAATTGAATGCATTCCGACCCCTCATTCGATAGGAAAAAATTTTAAAAAATTTAAGCCGTCAATGAATCCTCTATCTTAATTAGAACGAGTGCCCCTGTGGTTTACATTTCCGCATTGATTACACATTGGTTTTTCCTACTTTGTTCTTGCTTAATATTTTCAGCATATAATAGGTCGCCGAAAATTCAAAAACCCTTAGAAATGTTTCATACAGATATGCAAATATATAAAAAAAATTGAGATCTCTTGGACTGCGCAGAATTGCTCTATATATTCTGGTCTGAAGAGAGTTAAAACTACAATGTTGTCTGAAGTTTAATATGAATACAATATTGTATGGATTTTACCTGTTATACGCAGTAGTTTTCAAGTCTAAATTGGGGTAAATTAAAGTGAGTCCAATTTGAGGGATGACTCTACCAAAGACTGAACTTTTTTAAAATTTTACGAAATGTTGGAAATTTTGAAATGTTTAAAAATTTTCTCATTTTGGAAATTTTAATAATTTTGAAATTTACCAAATTTCAAGAGATTTTCAAATTTTACAAACTTTTGAAACTTCATTTCCAAAAACTACTAGATTTTTTATACAAATTGTTTTATAGCAGTAGATTTTTGCAAATCAGAAAATTGCTTCCGATATGCACTAACAATTTGCAGTATGAATTGCTTCTGGTCTTCATTCCTCGTCAGAATATTATTATATTTTTTCATTAGACACACTACTCTCTCCGCACAATCATTAACGACTTTTAATTTTCTTACTATATTCAGACCGTGTTAAAAATTCTCATCCTGATTCCATCGTGACGGGTCAACATCGAGAAAACTTGTCCTAATTTCAAATCGTTCGAAAAATCGCAAAGATTGCGGTGTTATGAGTGATCCATCTCTTTCGGTAATATCGCGCGAATGTCTTTTGGATTACTCAGAAAGCGTTTGAGGCAACTGTCGTCGATGTCATCTTCATCAGCATTCAACTCCAAAACCACCTTCTTTTTATCTCATCTGATAGTGTGTCATCAAAAAATGCCACAGCTGCTGCTTCTGGGCTCAAGTACCATAAGTGACTTAAAAATTTTTCAGTGTCACCTGGAAAATTACGCAATCAATCGATGCAAACTCATGGATCTTCTTTTCAAATTCTAAATCATGGTAGAGAGCTCTTACGGCTAACAGTGAACCATCCTTCCAAGTATATCTCCAAAATAAAGATGCATACGTCAGCCAGTGCCGTTTCGTCTTTGGAAGTTAGTTTAAATTGCTCTCTAAACAAATATATTTTCAAAAAATAAATCGTTTTGCTCATCCAACGAGCGTGGTGATCAGCTCTAGGGTGACGCAATTTAACGCCACGGGCTGGAACGTACCCCAGAAATACTTGACTCAGTTCTAGAAGTTCTCTATCATCTTTACGGGGCTGAGCGCGTACGATTGTCTCCTTGATGAAAGAATTAATGTCTTCTACACGATCTTCCAAGACTTTTCGCACCTTTTTATTCTCAAGACCAATGGTAAATGCGGTTAGGTTTAAATGTGACCAGGCCTTCTTGAACCTTTTAAACAAAGGCACGCTGGGACCGCTTGTTGGCGGCATTTTGCACTCGAATACACATCTTAAGACCAACTCGAAAACATGATGGCGACAAGGAAGCCATATCAATTCCTTTTCTAACCTCTTCTCCATCAAAACAGCTGCGCCCTTTTATTGGCTAAGATTACTTGCGGTGGTATCACAGCAAAGAGCCTTTATTCTGTCGCATACCTCTGTCATCTAGAACTTCGTGGATAGCATCCACTTGGGCTGCTTCCGATCCCGACTCCAATTCTGGTATTCCTAACATTTGTTCTTCACTCCCATCGGTGATAACTACTAGTGTATTTTTTCTGCCTGTGCTTTTCTTGAATATCGTGGTGGGATTAAACATTGGCAATATAACCAACGCGACCAGGTTTCCTCTGATTGGACAAAAACTCTTTCTGCTCTTTACCAATGTGTTCTAGTATGTCTCCCAATGAAACATCCAATAAATTTTACATTTCAGATGTGAATTCTTATTCTTTTGGAGTATTTGATGCTTTGCCTGCATTTCTTTGTAATTTTTTCCATGTTTTGTAGAGACCCTGAACCTCCGATAAAGCGTTTTAGTAGGCAGACGACCTTTATCCCAAAAATTGCCACTTTTTTGGCAACAAGAATAGTATACTTCCGTAAGCTCAAATGTAGTAAACGGAGATTAAAAAACAAAACCTTCAAAGCTTGTAATTTAGAGGGTAGTTTATTCCTAGACAAATTAGATTGGATGATTCGTTTATGACAATGCCCGTCTAAAAACAATATCGATGAACTTGATGGTTTTATGTCAATTACAAGAATTTTGCACACATTTCACTACTGGTTTTTGTCAATTTTGAAGCTAGAATTGACTTTGAGCAGACCCATTGAATGAGCGGAATTATACCGACGCCCGATAATACGGAGCTCTACTTGATCGACAACACGATTTTTTTACTTGCTTATTTGTGTGAGACATTTATACAGTTTTTGGAATTTTTAACGACCTACTATGTGCTGAAAACATTAAGTAAGGGCAAAGTAGGAAAAACAAATGGTTAATCAATTGGGAAATGTAAACCACCAGAGGCACGCGTTCTAATTGAGATAAAAGACACATTGACTTGTTCATCTATAGTCGGAATGAATTCGATTTGAACATGTCCATATTAACGGCCACCCTAACCTGCATAATGTAAGTTAGTTGCAGTTATTAAAGGTTTATCATAGCATGTCTTAACCTTATGTGCACAACTATTGTGGTAGCGACTTCCACATCTTGCACTTTACACTTTTACTATAAGGCAGAACTTTACGTTCAAATTTGTTGTTTGCGGAACAATCAGAATGGTCGCAAAACTAAAGTCTAAAGTTATGAGAGCACTTCAACACTATTTGACACATAAAAAATAAAAAAATTTTGTTTAGTATCAAGAAAAAAAATTAAATTTTCCGCAGGGTAGTTGATGTAAAAAAAAAGAAAGCAATTGACATTTATTTCAAGTAAAAAATCACGAAATTTTTCGACCTATAACAATATTTATATAGACTCAGTTTACTTAAGTTTGATTGATTCTAAATTAGTATTAAATTAAATCTTTCTATTTCTCTTACACAACCGCAACTTTAAGTAAACGTAGAAAAAAAGGTCAAATACTATCAAGAAAAAATCCGATATCTTTTAATTAACAGACTAGAATGTTAGTTAGAATCCTTTCAAATAAAAATAAACATTATTAATAATTATTATTTTTCAAATCTTGAAATAAATTCGGATTACATAATAAATTGGTAGCCTTAGAAAACTCCATCGTTTTTTCTTCTTTAAATAGATCCCTTTCAACGTTTTGTTTGAACTTGTTTTTGTATTGTATTCAATCTTTATTTTTCAAAACGAATAATTTTTTCTTTAAAACATCAAAACAATGTAATAGATTTATTTTTAACCTTTTGTTCCATAAAAGATTATAAATAAAAGATGCTTTGAAGCTTTGGTGGTCCATTAATTTACATTTACCGCATTTGTTTGTGCTTAAAACAAAGATATGAATTACCAGCATGTGTTCTATTTTAATATGTAATAAATGCGTTTGTGCATTGTTACGGTTAAAACCTAGTAATAATAAACAATTAGATATTCAGCCCTGTGATGTATCGTTTATGTTAAGTTTAACATATACGTTATCGTCATGTTATGTTATATTGGTGAAATCGATGTGATGTGTCAAACATAACGTAAACGTAGTTAACGTATTATGTTAAGATTGTATGTTATCTGAGCACATAACTGTTGATTTCTACCACGTGCACTTAACACCCCGTTTTGGTTAACAGTTGACGCACTTTGCAGTTTGTGAAAGTGTGTTTTAGTTTTAATTATGGATTTTATATTGAACTTAGCTTTATTTGAGCATTTGGAAAATAGAAATAGAAGATAAGTTAACTTAATTTATTATGGATGTTAAGTGGATGTGTATGTACTCCGTGACATAACGAAGTATCAAATCATTTGTTGTATTTTGCTGTTTTATTTCTATTTGAATTAAATACATTTATTTTGATTTTATACTTGGTAATTTTTTAAGTTTAATTTTTAAACTTTTAATAATTATTTTTTTTTATTGTTTAATTAATATTTACTTATAAAGTATATATTTGAGAGTTCTCATAATTAACCACATATTCTTATTGTTTTATGATTCATTTAAAAATTTATATACGAATTACTTGTAGAAACAAGAAAATGTTGAGAGGACATATCTGAGTGATAATTTAAATCCATTTGATTTAATAGAAGACAAATTCAGAAAATGCTTTCGACTAAGTAAAATATTGACAAGACGTTTGATTGAAGAATTAAGGCCTTATTTAACATAACCACGAAGAGGCTAATTCATTGCCTCTTGAAGTTAAAGTTTGTAAATAATGTTTAATATAATTACATTAGAAAGCACATCAATTTGGTAGGTTTTAAGTGCTCTTGTATTTTTTGCTTCGGGTTCGTATCAAAGCACCTTATTACAAGAAGGACCGCCGCCAGTTTTGTTTAATTGACATTGAATTTCTCTACTTTTCTTCTTGGTATTTATTTTCAACTCATTAAAAATCTTTTAAATACCTAACAAATTTTATATCTATCATTTGAGACAATAATTACAATTTACTTAGTTTTCTCCATTGTTCTCCAGTTTTCGGTGAACCATTTCCACATGCATTTTTTTCATTAAAAAATATTAACCCACAAACTATTAATTTTTTAAGCATTCCAGGGTTTTGTTTTACCCGTTAATTTAATTTTATTGTTTTCTAAAGTTTATTAAATTTTCGTATTGACTGCGTGTTGTTTTTTTAAATATTTGCGCCATTTATTTTATTGCCCTTTATTTGGAATTTTAAATACCGCCTAATTTTTGAATCTGGCAGCTACATGTTAACTTGCAGGCCTGTGTTAACAGTTGAATGCTCGCATTCCCTTTAACTAAGGCGATTTTGTAAAGCGCTGTTTCACTTAGATGAAACAAAACTACCCTCCGTTTTAACATCTTTCGCATAACACACACTATTACATTTACGCTAAAAAGGTATACATCACACGGCGTTTACAGCTCTATGTTATGGAAGCTGTTATTCTAAGACTGTTATCTTCTTATAACGTACTATGTTAAATATAACATAAATGATACATCACAGGGCTGATTGTTGTTTTGAAATAGAGTGTAAACGTTGAAAATGTCCAATAATAATTGAATAAGACGAAAACTTTATATAATAAAGATGGAATCTACTCTAAGTGTAATAATTAATATTTATTGCAATTGTTTCAAATTAATGCATTAAAGACTTAATAAATTTAAACACGTAAAAGAGGTTGATGGGCACGTTATCAATAAGTACAAAGTTTTATTTTAGAAAGATAATAAATTTATTTCTGTATGGTTAACAAAGAACTTTTAGAAAGTTACAATTCGTGTTTCAAACTTTATTTGTAGTTAATGGCATCGTAATAAATTAACCTTTACAGATATTAAACTTTGTTTTCTTGTTTAAACTTGTTTGAAAAAAACTCTATATATATTTTACAGAATACTTTCAGCAATTACTTCAGAATATTTTGAAATTAAATATAAAATTTTGTCTTGTATTCATACTTAAAGTTTTGTTATAACAACTGAAGATAATTAGAATTACTCATGTAGAGTTATGTATTTGTATAAAAAAAAGGAACCAAAAACATTACTTAATGATTCCGTACAAAATTATTTAAATGAAAAAAATTATCAGGTAGATTAATGGGTAATAAATAACATAAGAATGAAATGCAAAGAAATAGATATTAATAATAGTAAAGTTGATAAATATCTTAGACATAACATTTTGAGGAGTAAATTATTTAAACACTAACAAGTATATCGTCAACCTCAGTACCTAATATAATTAAATTTATTTTTTTCTAGTTTCCAATTACACTTACAGAAAGTTTAAATTCTTCTGTGGTTATTTTAGTTATGATCATAAATTAATTACATGAATTTACAATCTATCGCTAGTAAATTTAATAAATGCTTATGTTAAACTTCAATTTTCTAAATTAAAAACATAAATAACAGCAATATATTAATAATAACAGAATCAAAATATAATATAAAACTTCTGTTCCTGTATGTTTTGGTTTAGAATAAATATACGTTACAAACTTTTTTTATTCTCCGTCTAAAACTTTTACATTAGTATAATAAAATTTAAACTTTTCTTTTGAAATGTAAGATGTAGAATTCCATAAATTCGATTACATGTTCGTTAGATTATATTATCTGACAACAAGAAAATTTTACTCTTTGTGACAGTCACTAATCCCTTTGTTTCAAACTTAATGGTGTCGCTTCATTATAGTTTTTTGCATCTGTCATGTTACACAAAGGGTTTTGAATTTCCAAGAATACTAAAATAATGACACTACATTTATATTTTAAAGTTAAATAGTACTGAAAAATGTAATGTATATTATGTTTTTGATAAATTTTGTAAATACTACATCTCATTTTCATAAACATCTATATTTTAGGGTTTTTTACAGATACAGATAAAATTTTTAAATGTTTTTGTGTTTGTTGTAAATTTTTACATTTATTTATTTATTTAATCGTATGGTACATTTTAAATATTGTATTGTGATGTAAGTGTTATGTATAGTGCCCCAGAAGATCAGTATAAACCTGTCTAGTGTGGTGACGAAACCGTGTGCAATTGTGGATTGGTTCGTCTTGGCAAAGCACTTGCTTCAAGAGTTAGGAAAACTACTAAAACCTAAACATGCCAACCCTTACCCACCCTAGTATTCACATGTAATAATATTAATTAAGTGTGTAATGTGATTTGTGTTTACATTTTTCTTAATTATCCGGGAGGGTCTTGATGACCAGGTCCGGAAACTAAAGTGGTGATTCTCAGGAACAACATGTTTTTCTTGTTGTCCATGGAGTACTGTAAGGTACTGATCACCTTTCATATTTTATATATTTGCACCAAAAACCCCTAAAAAAAACACACACAAGAAAAAACAAAAGAAAATTGACGTACGTTTTTACGTTTAATTCCGGAAACCAAAGTGGTTATTCTCAGGAACAACATTAAAAAATATTAATTGCAAAAACGTTTTATTCTCTGTGTAGTTTTTTTTGAAGGATTTAATTATGGCTGAAACTTCTTAATTGTGTTAGATCTTTTGAATTTATTAATTTTTTTATAGTTTTCCTCCTTTTAGGAGAATAATAACTGACGTTATTGTAGGCTTTTGGTTTAATAACACAGAACAATAATAAAATTCATCCACATGGTTTGAAACAATTATTTTTATAAAGGTACCAAATATTTGGTTTCTAATTTAGAATTAATTTGACGTTTGTTGAAAATCTTACTAATTCAAATCCAAACTTTCTTCACTGTATATAAAAAAACAAAATCTTAATTTCTTTATTTTCTGTTTTCCTTCCTCTCCCAATATCGTTTTTATCTTTCATTCTTCCCTTACTATTTTAACACTTTTCTGACACTTTTCATCCTTCCCCAAATAATTTTTTTTTGTTCACTTCCCATTATATATTTTTATTATCTTTATTTACTACTTAAACCTCCTATCATCTTTTTATATTTGCTCCTTCTTCTTGTCTTAAATATGCAGGCATATCTTCTATTAATATTTTGTTGTATCTTTTATTGTCTTTTCTTCTTTAACATTTGTTCTTCTCTTCTGCTTCTGATTATTCCTATTTCTTCTATCATCCTTTATTCTCTCCCTTCTTCTCTTGCATACCCTTCTCCTTTCATAATATAGCTTCTTATAAATTGATTTTGGTTTACAACTGTTGGTTTGTTAATTTTCCAGTCACGTAGATTGTTTGTAAACAAAACAGCTTAAGATAAAACACAACATTTATTTAAAATGAGTGTATAGACAAACTTCTATGACTAAATATAAACTTACATAAAGAAAATAAAATTTTGTTTCTACGTGACTGGAAAAGTAGCTTCTTATCTTGCTGTCCTCTATTTATTTTCTATCTTTCACTTGTTTCCATGCTGCTTTGTAGTTTCTTACATTCTTCTCTTTTTCTCATACTTTTTCCTACCTCATTGTCATATTTCCTGTTTTTTATCGCCTCCTCTTATGTATGCTGGTGTCTTCTTCCATTCCCAAACTCCATTTTTGATATTTTATTTGCATTTTTGTAATTGTTCCCATTCTTTCAATCCATATATCTTTTCCCATATAACGTAACACTTTTACGAGTTTTTCCATTTCCTTTTTGCCGTATGTTTTCCAAATACTTTATCCCCAAACCTCAATTCTGTCCTACTATTCTATTACCTTTTTTTGCCATTGCCCTTCATCACTATAATTATATTTCAACATATATCCCAGATATTTTATCTTGTCTACCGTCTCTACAAATTTATGAATGTATTATGAATGGATTTTGATCATTACGCCTCTTTCTTATTCCAAGGTTTTACCGCGACAAAGCATGGATAGCTACAATTGTGTGAGGTTCTGCGAATGTGCACTGTGTGAAACGTTGACCTCAGATCAACTGATGTTAGTAAACAAGTAAGAGATTACAAATTTATTTACATTTACACTTAAATATTTCGTTTTTGATTTAATATTACATTATAAATTTCTACAAAAACAAATATTGGAAAAGGATGCTTAAAACCAAGCAAAAATTAAAATAATGACTACATAACAATAAATAATCTTAATGAGCAAGAGAAAATGGATATAAACATACAAAAAGAAAAGGAAGAACCCAAACCATAGACCTATTTTCAGCGCTGGTGTTTAACAATGTAGCAGTAAGAAAGTATTGAACCAAAGCACTGAGTAGTCAGCAAGTCAAAATGAGAGCAAATAGGCAACTTACATAAAACACTGATTTTAACAAAATAATGGAAATGAATATAAATCTTTGAGTGGGGTTTTAATTAAAAATTATTCCTTTTTAGGATCTTCTAAAGATGGAAGTAAAAAAGAGAAACTGCATTTTTATAGAAGTACTGCCAAAGTTTTTCTCCTATCAGATAGGGTCTATTTCATAGCAAAATTTTTTTTAGAACGTTAGTGCAATGAATAACACAAGTAACGACGTAGACGCAGAACACAAGAACAAGATTGTTAATAAATCACAAAGTAATAGATATGTGAAACATGAAACAACCAACGTATGTTTATCTATGTTTTTCGTACTACAAGGATTTGTATAAAGCAATACTACTAATGAACGCATGTGTGGTATTTGAAGCACAACATGTAAAGCGATCCATACTGAATTGCTTGCGCTGTCATTCATATGACCATAGAAAAATGTTTATAAAAAATCTTTTGTTGCGTCAAGTGCATAGGTAGACCCTTAACATTAGTATGCCCTACAAAAACAAAAAATGAAAAAGTACAATCCATTAATTGCAACGAAAGGTCGTCGGCGAAAAAAAAAGGAAAAAGGTTGCGGATGATTCGTCGCGCAAAGAAAGGTTGCTATTTGCTTATACATAAAAAACCAAACGCTGAGCTGTTAATGTACAAGTTACAACAGATAATGTCCCAAGTTACATTTAATAACTGGGTTGTTGGAAAGTAATATGTATAAAGTTTGCTTACACATAATCTTTGTAATTTGATTTCTTTTTGTTTGTTTTTTTTTGTTACTTTCTATGTGTATAGTGTAATATTAATATTGTATAATGAATACATAGCCACCGGCTTGCATATAGCATTTGTCATTTTTGTTATATGTTAAACCAATTGTCGGCGATCTTTTTTCGCCGGCGATATTGTTTTGCGTGACCAATTATGCGACACCATTTTTCCCGAAACCGTTAATATAAAAACTTTGCTATATAAAGTTATACCTGTTTCTCTAAAGAAGGAAATATACAACACTATACATTATGAAACAACAACGGTAACGATCGAAGATTACCCGGTAAACCTAAATAGTTACACTGCCCACCAGAATACAACAACAAACAACAACAGGATTACGAAAATTATTTTAGTAGGTAGCCTGGGAAATAAATTTCTTGCAGGAGATTGAAATGCAAAACACCAACGCACTAAAAGCAAATAAACTTAATTGCGATATCAACATGAGACATACAGATAAGAAGAAAACCCTAAATTTATTAGAATTTGAAATTACAAAAGACTAAATGGGAGCCAAGTAAAGACCGAACCCTGGTGGGACCTCTCACCTTACCCTAAACCAGTTCTAATTACACTACATTTATATGAAAATAAAAAAAATAGACAATTAAATAAATTTAAATATACGTATAAATGAAAACCAGAAAAAATTTGACCTAACAGTAACCGGCGTTAAAAAAACGGTATGGTCAGCAAAATAAAATTATAATCATAGAGAGTAGGATCAATAAGTAATAGAACTGAATTAATTTAAATTTTTTATTGAACCAATCAGTACAAATCCTTAGTAGTTCTTGAAACAGCAACTTTGTGCTCCGGTCTCGTTTGAGCAGAGGAATAGGGGAAAAGTTCGATTGTACCAAATCTGGACTGTAGGAGGGTAAGGCAACGTGGCAAACCTGTGCTCACCAGCAGGTAGTGAAGTTTCCAAGAATTAGTGATAACTAGCCGCACGCGGATGACCCGATAATGCGATTACCACTGACCGTACTCTAGAACTCGCTTTTCGGGATCCCCTTCAGAGATGCTGTCACGGCCCTTTGGCGTCTTCTAAGGAGCTGTATTGGTTTTCCTTGAGATTCCGTTTGAGCGAAGAAAAAGGAGGAGGTACGGCGGTGTCAAATCTATACTATAGACTATAGGGAGGTGGAACAACGTGTCAACGTTGCAACCTTGTGCTTAGTCAAAAACTCGCTAATGGTAAAGAATTGGCGATGTCAGGCAGCACGCGGATGACGAGATTGCACAACCTGTCAAGCACGTCTACGTAAAACCTGGTACTCACAGTTTGTCTAGGGGGTACAAACTTCCTGTAAACCACACCACGAAAGCCAAAAATTAGATAAACTTTAATTTGACCCTTGACCTGTTATTGGTGTGCCACCACACTGCGCACACCTTTCGCATGGCCAAATTTTCGGTAACAATTTTTCGGACGCTACCGTATGAAATCCCTAACTCATCAATCAATCAAACAAATTTTTGTGTGCCGCGCCGGTTAATATCCACGAGCGCCTTCATTTTAGCTACATTTTCATCAATCCTTGAAGTTCATAGGCGACCGGCGCGCTGGTTGTTTTCGACCAGCTCCCGTTTTTCCCGGAATGGCTTATGCCACTCGAACACGGTTGAGCAGGTCATGGCACCATTTTCGTAGGCGTCCTTAATCATTCTGAAAGCTTCCATCGCGGTTTTTCCGAGTTTGACGCAGAATTTAATGGTATAGCACTGCTCAGGATTTTTCTCCATCTTGGATCGCGACGATACTATTTAACAGAAGTGCATGGAAATCGGCGTGCTTACTTTCCGTTTACCCGCAGGCGACTGAAAAAATATTGGTTTTTTTAGAAAACTCCCCTCTACCACGCTTGAGTGGTCTGCCCCCACTTTGTTTGCGCTACAGGAATTCAGTTCTACTACTTATTGATCCTACCATGTACAAATATTTGGAAAAGTCGCCTAATACTTAAACAACAAATTAACAAAAAAACTCTGTAAAAAGTGGCAAATGACACTGCATGGAATTAAAACAAAAGCTATCGCAACTAAAAGATTAAGCCATGAGGGAGTTTGAGCAACTGGCCCACTTTACAGCAATGCACCATTGTAGAAAATAAAAAAAATACCAAAAATAGCCAAAGAATAATTTCTAGTGTCAAAAAAGGAACGAAGAAAAGACACAGAAAATAAATAAAAAATACTAATAAATAACTCAATAGTTTGACTTATTTATTAGTATTTGTCTCGTAAGAAAGTATCTGAACTGCCAAAATATTTAATAACCGCGACGGAATTTACACTTCTGGTAGGGCGTGGTCGTATAAATTTGTAATTACAACCAGATAATTGAACTAAATTCAATTGTGACATACGAGTACGTGTCACAGATACTGACGTTAACTTTTAACAACAAAAAAAATTACGTAGAGCACCGATACTCGACTATGAATTCAAATTAATAGAACAAAGCGCAATCACACAAAACGAAATTTTTGAAAGATCTTTTAAAATTACATTGATTAAGTAACTAAGCGCAACAGGTCAGGTAGTTCAATTCACGTCAAACTACAGGTACAAACGCGGGTACGTATACATTAATAAGATTTTTCTAGTATCTTAAACTATATTAATAAGTAAAATGTGTGTCTTGCGACATCTCGTGTAAACATTGACACGTGTGAATAGTATAATAAGATAAAACATGCATTTTTCCAACTTATCTGATTTACATATTACAGTCATCCAACGGTAACTTGGCAGCTTCGTTATTTCCATACCGGCGAAAGGTGAGATGATAGAAGTAGATAGCCACAACAGAAACAAAGACGTCTGGATATGGATGGCCCGACCAACCCTAAACGATACGCAGAACGTACCGAGTTATGTTCGAGGAACCCCTTTACGACAGATGAAGCAGCCAATGCAAGGACCAATTTTACACAATGACAAAATGGTTATCAAAGAAGGAATTCACAAAGATAGAAATATAAGAAAAAATGTTACTTACGACGCACAAAAGTGCTGCCAGCTTATTTCCTCGTTCTTCATTGGGTTATCTACTAGTAAATAATTATTAATTTATCTAGATCTTCAAACTTGATTTTTAAAAATACGACATATTCGTACGCCGACAACAAATTCTGAAATTTGATACTTGCACCTGACAAGATTCCTAACGAGATGTATTTATGTAATCTCGGTGGGTAAGGGTTGGCATATTTAGGTTTTATTAGTTTATTAAACCTTGAAGTGAGTGCTTTGCCAAGACGAACCAATCCACTATTGCATACGATTTAGTCACCACACTATACAGGTTTATACTGATCTTCTGGGGCACTATACATAACACTTACATTACAATTCAATATTTAAAATGTAGCAGACAAATAAATAAATGATGGTAATGCATATCTTTTTTCTCCACAATTGGGGCACAATATAACAACAAATTTTATTAGACAGAAAAGGAGAACAAATTTATGTAGTATTGTAACAAGCGTTTAAAGCGTATTTTAATAAAAAAAAAAAACAGTAAAATTTAATATTGTTAGTGGAAACCTCAAATATTGACCACTTAACGCAATAAATTTATTAATGTTATTAATTAGTGTTCAGTAGATTTTTAATGTATAAGTTAGCCAACTGCTATATTTCTATAACAATTTTGTTTCAAAATAAAAAATACAAAATTTAATATTTATCCAAGAAAGTTGTATAACATCTATATCAAAAATACAAAATATACTTATTTACATTTTACGCTCATGGCAATAGTAACGTTCGCCTGAATCTACATCTGTGCAATCAGAGTGAGCCCAGTTTCCACACCCGCGACATCTCCACCACAATTCTTTACCTTTTCCTACTTCGTCACAAACAGAACAAACATCTGTACTATATGATGGTTTGGGTATTTTATTTAACTTTTTATTACCACAGATATTTCTGTTCGCCATTTCTACCTTATTTTCAAGTTGCTCTTTTAGTGGAGTAGATGTTAAAATTTGGGAATGCTGTGTTTTTCTGCTAGATTTCCTCGGGGGTGTATAGGTAACGGATAAATGTCTTCGATAGATATGTCACTAGATCTACAATAGTCTATTTTCAGCTGAACTGTTTATCTTCAGTGTCTGTTAAATCACTTTCGCTATTTCTTCTAGTTCCATTTCATCGCTAAAGAGTTTGTCAGATGAGTCTTGATTTTGTTGTTTACGCTTTATAGGGAGGCGTTTTTGAAGACCACTTGGACCAACCTTGGTCTCCTCCACCGATATCGGAGGAGTGGATGGAGGTGTGATATGTCTAGCGTTTGGATGTTCATCAGCTAACAGAGTAGTTTGCGAAGTAGGATGTTTCGATAAATTGCAGAATTCTTCATCACCAAAAATGTTGGGATTTATAGGATATATTCCGGTACTACGAAATCCACTAACTCCCATTTCAATGGTCGCTGTGCTGTTGTATGCGTTTTGGAACAATTCTGCAATGTCGATTTGGTTTATCTTTTCGTAATGCTTTGATTTTATAAATCTGTCACACTTTTGGGCGTATGCAGTTTTTAGTGGACCGAAGAAGCATACGTCCAAGGGTTGTAGTCGATGGGATGTGTGAGGCGGCAGTGAAAGCAAATGAATTCCCGTTCCTCTGCAAAAGTTATATGCTTGCAAACTAGAATGTGTCGAATGATTGTCTAGTATGAGTAAGACAGGGTCGTCTTTTGTTGCCCTTACATGCCTTGCAAAGTGCTTTAACCATTCACAAAATAAGTATTCTGTTATCCATCCAGACTTTGAGCAATGATATATTGGACCTAACGGACCATTTTTGCATAATGCTTCGTTCATCCTCATTCTTTTAAAAATAAATAAAGGTTGCACATATTGACAGGTAGCACTTATTGCGCACACAACTGTTGCTAATTCACCTCGTTCTCCACTAGTTATGGCCCCTACTTCATTTTGGTCTTCGCCTGCAATAATTCTCGATGGTGTATGAACGTTAGATATCCCAGTCTCGTCAACGTTGAAGACTCTATAGGGCTCAAACTTGTGTTTGTCAAAAAGTGAATCTAAATTCTTAAAAACAACCCTACTTCTTCACGGTTGAATGACAGCACTCTATTAAGGCTCGTTGCCTCAGGTTTTCAAAAACTTAATTCCGGATGTCGACTCATGAACTTGTATAGCCAATTCTTTCCACACATCTTTGACTGTTCATTAAAGTTATTTTTAGTAGCTATTCGAACGGCAAACTCATATGCGATTTTTCTTATAGCCATTGCGGTTACTCCATAAAATAGTTTTGATGATTTTAGAACATGATTAGCTGGTTCCTGTTCTGGACCTTTGATAAAGACACAATTTCTTCCTAATTTTGGTTTTGTTTCTGTAATTTGGCCTCGCAGTCTATCCTGCAATGTCCCGTATGGTATATGATATTGTAATGCAGCCTTTCGAATACCAATTCCATTTTCCGAACTTCATCGAGTGCTCTTAACATATCATCCTCAGCCCACGTCGGTCGATTTGTCTTTCTAACATATTTTTTGGCATCTAAAATACAAGACTGAATAAACTTTCTGGCGGGTAAAATCGACTTTCATGATCGATTTTACCCGCGGCCCTTTGTCAACATTTTGAATTATCGTGGCTGATAACATTTCGCAAACATAATTTATTAATTATTACCATGTAGAGTTGGACACGGTAATAATATTCTATTTAAATTTTTAGATTATTACAATGACATATTAATGCACTGCTAATGTAGAAAATTGTAATTTTTTTGTTTTAAAACACGTTTTAATCACTTCCAACACACACTCGTGATCGCATGTAACTAACCAGAGCTATATGAAGTTGGCGCACATGTATGCAGATAATGAAATATGCATTGTTGCCAAATTTACATTAGGGCGACTTTTAAATCGGTGATCGATATTAGACGCTGGTCGATATTAGACCACTTTCCCCTATATGTAAATAAATCCGGGTTCTATCGTAATTTTTTTTAATCGTATTTGAGAAAATGTAGTTAATTAGAAACAATTCGATAATGATTAAAAATTTGTATCACATTAAAATTTTTAATAGATAAAACTGTTAAAGTTATTTTGGTTTTTGATAAAAAATCTTGATCTTACTATCTAAAAATATACAGGGTGTCTTGATTTAACAAAAGTTTTGAATGCAATTAATGTATACTGTCAACAAATTTTGGACAACTGTTTGCATTAATCAATTTTACTATGGATTTCTCACCACAGTGAGTTTTCTATTAAAAAAGAAATTATTTATGTAGTACTAACAGCGTATTTTGGTTCCAGAATAAAATAAAACTATCAAAATCTGTACAAACAAATTTACTGAATGTCATTTTCACTTATATTACCTACAAACAAGAAAATAGTTAGCGACTTGAGAAACCAATAACGTTTATTATTATTGTGCGCGACTAAAAACTTAATGTCTTTAAAATATATTGTTACTTAAATATCTAATATTATCCGTACTTTTAATTATTTTAGTCTCATTTTGTAAAAAATTTTTATCACTATTTATCAACTATGTTATTGGCAACATTCACTAGTTATAGGCATGTGTTTCGTTGCAGTTTAGTGGAACCAAATTGTAATTATTGGCAGTACCCGGGCGCTGATGGTTATTGACACCCGATTTTCAGAAAGAAAAAAATATTAAAGAAGTAATAAAATTTTTTTTAGGTTCAACTATTTATCTTTTTCTAAGCAAGGTTTACATGTAAAATGTTCCACATACACACCATTTATTTTTAAACAGCGATAATAGTAAGTGCGGGTCCATTCTTGCACTTTATAGTACAGTTACAATACATATATATCACAAGCTTTTATTAATTATTGTATTATTTTTAACGGAAAATTATTTTTCTTCTAATCGGTGTCTTCTATGCTCATTGTCGATGTCAAATTTCCTACACACGATGGTTTTTATTTCGGTTATTATTAAATTTCACAAAAGGTTTCTTAGACAAATTCTCTGTAATTTTGTTGTAATTTTTGTTGCCGAAATGATATTTTCTTTTTGCGCTTTTTTTACAATTTTTCCTTTCATTATCTTAATAGTTGTGTTAAGTTTTTCTTACTCGTTTTTTTCGTTTTTCATCATTTCCTTTTTATCTTTTTATTTTAGTTTATCTTCGTGTATTTTTTCCTAGTCTGACGACTTTATATCAAATGGAATTTTTTCCGTTTAATTTTATCTTTGCGCTCAGGTGTATTATGCCACATGTTTTGTATGAGGAGAACCAATTGATTTATCTGAGCAACACTAGATGGTAAATTCAAATTGAAATTAAGAGAAAGCTCTGGAACAACATAGCTAACACTATTTGGTATATCACCAGTTGATGTGCATAGTTGAATTCTTTATAAATTACCTTAGTTGCTGTTAAATCAATCCCTCAATTTTAATTTCAGTGTTTATTTATTTCTTCGTCTGCTGCATCACCGTCATAATTTAATAATTTTTGAAAATTTAACCAGTGACTTGAAGTCTTTACTAGAATTACCCACATATTCTTTTGATATTTTTGTTTAATTTCTGCAAAATCTTAAAGTTTTTCGAGCATAGCAAAATAGGTATTATCAACGTTCAGAGACACTAAACCACAAACAAATATATCCATATTTTAGGTATTTTGGGGTTACTTTAAAAATGGGAGAAAATGTACTTTATTTACGAATGGATTGTTTCTCCTTCATTATAAAACAGTTATAACTTCTAAGCCCCCCTTAAGAGTTTAAAGCTCGCAATATCTGCTGGTTATAATACTCTTGTCGAATTTAGATGTAATGTTATCAATATTATCTGTAGTCTTGAGCAAACAAGACAAAGCTCATACGTCATATGCGTCTTAAAACCATCGACCAAAATAATAACGGGAAATTCAATGTTTTCTTTAATAAAAGTGCCGATGTAGTACATTGAAAATATATTCGAAAATGTTGAAAAAACACACACGGAAACCATTTGCAATAATATGTAGTTACTTTTACGTTCGGTTTAGAAGAAAACCCCTTGTTATTCGGAAAATCTCTTCGTAAAAAATAGCTCAACTAAGTTATTAGAGAGATAACGTAAATATACAACATTGCCAATCATTGATAACGTGTCAATTATTGGGTCCCTTACGCTTTAAAATAAAAAACCTCATTTTTCCTAAATTTCTGGTTCCAAGTCTTACGTTTTTGATCGTTATTATTTCCAAGTAAACTCCGATTGCAAAGGGTCGGTATTTATGCAAATAAATCCGTCTAGTGAGCCTTGTGGTAATACTCACAGACCCCTGTCTTATTGTGCATCTATTAGTGAAAACTTTTGGTGTTGATACTGCTGGTCTCTCTAGTTGCAAAAAATTATAAGCAGTTAGACGCATTATAGTCCAGTGCAATTACGGAAAAAAAGGGCAAAAATCCAAAAAAGTTTTAACAGGCTGCGACCGGTAAAGAAGTTTAGTTTAGAGTATACCTAATACGTAAAAAATAAATGTAACAAAAAAATGTGTAAAACTATAGAAATGGGTGGGTTTTCTAGGGGTGGAAAATGTACTTTTGCAATTTTCAGGCTGAAAATGATTCTCTAGCTCAAAATGTTTTACAAAAAATATACTAACGTAAAAATAATTCTGTTACAGGTATACTTCAATAAAATAATTTCAATTTATAGTAATTAATTTAAAACAATGTATTTTTTTTACAAATAATATTGATGTTAAAAAATGTATTACATTAAACTGATGCATCTTCTTCACTACAACTTTTATTATCTGAATCTGGATTAGTTTCATCTACTTCCAGTCCTTCGTCTTCATTAGGACAAGTGGTGGATCTTTAACAATGTGCTCATCATTTTCGTCTTCAAAAATTATCTCTTCTCTATTAGTGCAGTTCTCATGGCAATTAATGCAGAAGTTTGTGCATTTCATCAACATGAAGTTGCGTCTGTGTAGGGATAACCATCGAACGTAACATGGCTATTTGCCGTAGAATGACATTGAACATACTTTAATATTTATTTACAATTTTGTCTATAGTGTCACTTTTCTGCCATACAACTTTATGTAGTAAAAACCCACCGTCTACCACATGTAAGACATTTTCACAGCAGAAACCTCTGTAAATTCACTGTACATCTCTGATTTTTTGTTTTTTCTCATTCCATTTTCTGTAAATAATGACAAAATAAATTTATACTGCAAAATATCTTTCAAGTCATCTTTACTGTTTATGTTTAGTAAAATCCTTTGAAAGAGTAATAGAGTATTAATTACTACTTTTTCACCATTAACTTTTACTGATGACTGAACAACTTTCACTTCGTTAATCTAAGGACCTTTACACATTTTGTGTATAAGAAATCGGTTGATATTTCAGTTTTCAATATTTCATATTCCATATAATTTTAATGCTTAACAATATTATTTTTACGTAAGTAATAAAAAAAATTGAAAATAATACATATTAAAAAATACGTATACTGAAAAGTTTTTGACCCCAACATAGGTAGACCATATTAAAGTAGAAATTCCAACAAAGAAAATACGTGGGTACAAAGTTTGAAAATCTAAATTTTGACTAAAAGAATTTTTTTTGAAGATATTTCTTTTTTGCGGAAAATCTTAAACATCTCGGAAACTCAAACTCAAAAAAACGTGCTTATGTAGTATAAATAAAGGTGTACTTTTACCAAATTTTATGCAAATTGCATTTTTTTTTAGAGAAAAAATTCAAAAACCAAAAAACGGTTTTTTTACGATTTTCACCATTAATTTGAGGTTATGTTGAAAAATGTTCCGTACAGGAGTTGTTCATTTTTTTATTATCTACAACTCTTCTCCAGACCATTTGGCGCTAGAGAGTCATTTTCTGTCAAAATTTTGCAAAAGTACATTTTTCGCCCCTAGAAACCCATCCCATTTCCATAGTTCCACTCATTTTTTGTTACATTTATTTTTTACGTATTAGTTATATCCCAAACTAAACTTTTTTACTGGTGTCAGCCTGTTAAAACTTTTTTGATCAAAAAATTGCACTGGGCTATTACCTCTAACGGTAACAAAAATGGCGTATCAGGTGCAACAAGTCAATTCAGAAACCAGACACAGTACAGAAACCGTAGACTCACGTCGAAAGCAGACATCAGCTGAAAATGAAAATAAAATCAGTTGTACATAATTTACTACTATTTCTGTAATGTGTTACATTAAAATATTTTCATTTAAATATTGTTTAAATTATACTTGCATATCATCATATACTTATTAGTAAACTAATGTATTTAATTATTCAGCAATTGGTTTTACTATTCATTGTGCAAAAAAATTGAAAGTTAACCCAAACATTTTTTTTCTTTATTTTTTGTAAAATAGTAGTTGTTTAAAAAATAGTCGTTTCAAATTAATTCGAAGATTGGAATTTACTACCCAATAAATTTTATAATAGACAAAAATGTGATAATTTCTTCATTAGGGTGTATCAAATTGTGTCATTAAACAACTTTATCTAAGTAATGTTTAGAACAATTTGCTTTTATTTGTAGATAATTTTTTTTTATAATAAACTCCTATACATTTACATAATAAGTGAAAACATTTTAAAAATAACTCTTTGCAATAAATGTCCTTGATGACAGTAGTAGAACAAAAGCTCTTGTTTATCTGCTTTTTTCCTAGACGTTTATGGCAATGATTTAGATAAAAATAATAAGTTTGCGCATTAGTCTTGAGAGAATTTATGAACAAGAGAAAAGATACGAACTAATGTAAAATTCTCTTCAAAAGGTAAAACTTTGAGGTTATTGATTTACGTTTAATTTTGTGATAAATAACTTGCTGCTTACGAACGTGAATTAATAAGAGAAGTTTAAAACTTTCAGAAATTTTAATCATTTCAAATTTTCTATAAAACAATTTTATAAATAATTTTGGTATCTTATATTTTATGCTGGGCACATATATTTTTGTTTACTTTGGTTGAATTCGTGGATTCTAAGCAGAAGGTTTACTGATAAATGTAAATGAATGATTTTTGTACTTGTTTCCAAAAGTTGTCTTGAATTCTGATCAACTTGTTTAATTTATTCATTGTATAACTAAGTTACCCTCGAAAAACGCATGTAGATTATTGCCACTTTCCGTAAAAAGGCAAATGCAACTTTGTACATAATGATTCTGTCTTTTATTCTTTCCTTTAATAACTACATGTGAAATGTAATTTCACAACTCAAATTCGTGTTAATCGAAATATTGATTAAAAGCACAGATTTTTATAATTATTTTTTAATGGCTATGTTTTAGCGATTTAGCAATATCACCAATTACATTTTACTGTAGTAATAATTTTATTAATTCAAACTGATCAGATTGTAATATTAGACATGTTGCACACAAAAAAGAGACATGTCACATACTAAAAGGAATCACTAACAGCATGTATACAAAATCTAAAACAAACAAATGCAGGGTCATTGATGGTCGATGGTAGGTTAGACGTTTATGGAAAACGGGGTGTATAAGAGTAACCTGAAAATTTGGTTATTGCCATAAATAGACACGATCTATCTTTCTAAAATATTTTCATTTTGGCGGTGTTGCCGCTTCTACTCAAAAGTAGTAACAACTTGTTAATTTTAAATGAAATACCCTATATATTATTCAATTTTTAGAATTGCAATTTTTTACTAATAATTTTTTTTGAATAGTTTCCTATACCAATCTACACCGATTTTCCAGATAATAATTATTTTAGGTTATTTTTTTTTCAAAATATGATCCCATCAAAATTTAAATTTAACTAATATTTAAACCCATATAAGGCTGAAATTTTAGATGCAGTTTACTAAAGCCTTACATTTAACAGCTATTTAAATAAATTTATTTTATTTTATACAGGGCGGTTTAAAATTAATGATTTTGACGTGACATACAAAAGATCAAAACTTTATTTTTTCAAATGGAACACCCTGTATATTACTTAAAATTCTGATACACAATTAAAATGCCTTCAAGTTGATATAGCATAGTAGTATAGCTGACTTGTCAACTTTTTGAAATAATCGCAATAATTATTGAAAATCACATTGTCTTCATATAATTTGTATTAGTTAGCCATGGAACGCCATGTCATTTGACAATTGCTCAATTATTCACTGTGTTTGACAAACGTCGAAGTTTTGACATTGTGATTGTGATTTACTACTTAATACTTATTCAAAAACAAATTACAATGGAGCGAAATAATTACTCGCATGAAGTTTTGATGAATCTATTTATTCTTCATGGACAATGTGACAAAATTGTGGCAAGAACATGTAGAAAATTCAATAAAATGTATCCTGATTTGCAGCCAATGAACGAAAGAAAGTTTATGCTTTAAGCTTAGAACCATAATTGATAAAGTTCTCGTGTATTCGGATAAACTTTCTTTCGTTCATTCGCTGCA
Organism: Abscondita cerata; assembly: GCA_030710515.1. NCBI lineage: Eukaryota > Metazoa > Arthropoda > Insecta > Coleoptera > Lampyridae > Abscondita > Abscondita cerata. The sequence goes on from JALBCR010002953.1 coordinate 91,998, forward strand.
AATCAGGATACATTGAATTTCCTACATGTTCTTGCCACAATTTTGTAACATTGTCCATAAAAAATAAATAT